>JACMIG010000361.1:0-20829 GCA_014805385.1 Levipalatum texanum
TATGTCGATGTAAAATTGAATTTCCTACAAAATGACCCCCTTGATCGACTAATTTGGTTCAGTATTTCCGCTGATTTTTGATTGGAACCACTTTTTCGCGATTTCGTGCTCCCCCCAAAGTGGGCGGAGCTTGCGGACCCTAGTTATACCACCGCCACCATCACCATCACCAAAATCCTTCATACGGTATTCCAAGGTGCATGGTGGCATGTTTTCATTCATTTACATTGCAACCAATCAAATAACATATATTGAAGGCATATCATCTCTGTCTTTTCATCCCTTGTACGGTGCCACATATATCATGTGGTGCTATATAGGCATGCTTCTTGTGAGATGGCTCTACATATGCCGCCCTTTGTTACAAACCCACGGCGCAGCCAAAGCCCCGCCGTGAGTTTGGCCGCGCGCCGCGTCCGACTATCTGTACACGTCTCTCCTTCTCTCTCTCACACACACACAGATTCAGGCTCTACGATGACGACGACGACGAGCGAAGACGACGTCTTTGGTAACGGGTGCTCTGGACACTGCGTGGGAGAGAGGGGACTCTCCCGCGTTCTTTGTTCCATCACTCATTTAGGCGGATTGGAATAGGATGGGGAGGGGGGGGATGAAATGAGATGGCTCGCATCAAAAATTTCAAAAAAAATCGAGTATAAGTGTAAGAATGCGAGCCAAGGTATTAGTGGGTGGGAGGGAGGGAAGGTATCTGAGAGTGAAAAAACGAAAATGATGAAAATGATATGCTTAGCGCTTGACGCAAAGCTCTTTGGTTACGCAATTTTTGCAAGGCAAGAGCAGCCGGATTTTGTTGAAGTGCACAGCATTCTATTTAACCTTCGTTCAAGGCTTCCAATCTTTTAGCACTTGTAGGCGTGAGGACAAGGTCGAAGCACGGTCTGCCAGGTAGCTGTTCCTCTCGTCTCCTGTCCCAGAGGCTCACAATTTCAAATCATCCATTTCAATCTATTTTGTTCGTAAGAGTCTGGGATGGGAGGGAATGCAAAGCAAAGGTTGAAGGAGGTAAGGGAAATGGTAAGAAGAGTGGTGTTGGTGGTGGGGTTTGGGAACACCAACGCTCTACCTCACCACCACCACCGCCGTGTCGAGTTTCAATAATTTATTCGTTTTGTTATTTGAAGGTCAGATTTGATTTCGAAGGAATCCAGTCTTGTGTTCCTTCTACTTGGATTCTGAGTTTGCTTGTCCTTAGATTCTGCTTGTACTTAGATTCTGAGTTTGATTCCACACACTCTGAATGATGCATGAGATCGACGGAGGCTATCGTTGGGACAACTGGAGTCATCGTTGGACCAGCGGGGGCCATCGTTGGACCAACGGAGGTCATCGTTGGGACAACGGAGGCCATCGTTGGGACAACGGAGGCCATCGTTGGGACAACGGAGGTCATCGTTGGGGCAACGGAGGTCATCGTTGGGGCAACGGAGGTCATCGTTGGACCAACGGAGGTCATCGTTGGACCAACGGAGGTCATCGTTGGGACAACGGAGGCCATCGTTGGGACAACGGAGGCCATCGTTGGGACAACGGAGGCCATCTTTGGGGCAACGGAGGTCATCGTTGGGGCAACGGAGGTCATCGTTGGACCAAATGGTTCTTGGTATTGTGAGCGGAGTTAGCCATACGGACTGTACACTCACAGACCGTACGACCGCTCTCCACTGTTCTCTCGTTTCTCTGGCGGTTAGAGAAACGAGAGAACAGTGGAGCGAGATCGCAGGGCGATGAGCGTACAGACCGTATGGGTAATTCCGCCCGCAATAGAAGAGGGTTGTAGAAGTGAGAGTTCGAGTCATTCATGCGTATTGTACCCCCTGAAAGAATATGGTTTCGTTGCTGCTAGGAAGAGAGATCCGTAGAGCCAACGATTACTTCCGTTGAGCCAACGATGATGACTTCCGTTGAGGCAACGATGAAACAAGATTTCGAGTCATTCATGCGTATTGTATCTCCTGAAAGAAAGGATTGCCAATTTGGAGAGACAGCAGTCCCATATCTCTATAGTGCCTTGTCCTCCTCACTCGTCTATCTCATCTTCTACTACTCCTAATCTTTCCACAGTGCCGATGATGACATTCCGAGATCATGTCCCATACGACAGTAGGCTAGTTATACCAAATCTATTATTGAGAATGGCGTCCGTCATCGATTATGATGTCGATCGCATGAAGGATGTGTGGCAGCCAAAGTGGTCGGGGAACCTTCGCCGGTCCTGTCGGTATGTAGCAATTCATTGTCTCTCCTTCTATATAGCACATTCCATTAATGTTGTCGTCTACTCTTTAGCTGCTCTCGACCTGTGCCCTTTCGTTTGTGAAGGAGGCGGTACCTGTGGCATCGGATGCCGCTGTGACCCTTCCCGTGCTGAGCCCGCTGCTCGGCGGCTTCTGCCTCCTCGATGAGCACAAGAGCGAGTCGGCCTGGAAGCGTCTTGATAAGGCGCTGTTTTCCGTTGTGTGGTAAGATACCACGCTCGAGTGCTCCATTACATTACTATTGTAGGATGCGTCCGGGAAGTTTCCCGACGCAGGAGACTGTGGCATCGGCAGCTGGCGTCTTTCCGTGGATAGAGCCTTGCTCGATTCGAGCATGCAGGGCGTTTGGAAGTGGTAGCCAGATGGTAAGAATAGGTGTGGAAACGCTACGAATAGACTACGAAGACGGGTAGTGGGGTGGAAGATGCAAAACGGATCATTGCAGCCCCGCGCTTCTTTCCTGTCTCTGGAAGCGTGGTATGAGCAACCGTTTGCTTCCCTCGTCGCGGACTGCATGCAAGAGCAGGCGGCTTTGTCTAGTAAGTTTTGATTTTGCGGACAAGTGAAACATTCCTCGCCTTGAAGATCTGGTCAAAGTGATCCAGCTCCTGTTTGTCGTCGACTTTGACCTCAACTCTTCGCTGAAAGTCGCAGCGATGCGCATTGGCCATGCCATGGGGGTGGCTCACGCGCCACTGGGGCGGTTGCTACATGCTGCCATCACGTCGGGTACTGTCGACCAGCGGGATGGGTCCGCCCTCATGCGAATCGTCTTGGAATCGGCCTTTGGAGTAGCGGCTCCGGCATTCCCTGCGACTGTTCCAATCGAACAGTGTAGTGGAAAGAATGATGCAGCCAAGGAGAAGGACCAAAAGAGGAAGACCAAAGAGGCTACACACAGGCACCTCTTCGACGTTGTCCTTCCGCTTGTATACTCGAAATGCAGACGGTAGGATTTGAAAATGTAGACCATGTCAATCATCGACTCATCGTTTAGCTCGCTGTCGGACATCGACCCATCCGAAATCGATGACCTCATGGCGGCTGCCGCTCTCCGCCCGCGAATGAACCCCTCTGATGCCATCGTCGAAGGGAGACTAAGCTGGTTCAGTAATGAAGGAGCATCGGAGGTCGGTTTTGCGGGACTGATACCACTTTTAGTAGAGCCGCTGGAGTGGCTCCGAGAATACCAACTTCTTTTAGGATAGTCGAATTTCGGCGTGGACAGTGAGAGCGGAATAAGAGCACGATGATGAAGCCGGGGATGCGACGATGGGGACGTTGCACGGAGAGATGATGGACGACGTCCAGGAGTTTGTCGATCCGGTGAGTGTGCCGACATTGTACCCGAGGTCATAAGAGTGGTAGCCATGAAGGATGGATAGCAAGGCAGGAGGTCGGAGCGAGTTTGAAAGTTGGCATTGTAGCAGTCCGAGCCCATTGTCGATCTCGTCCTCGATGTGCCGGAAGCATCACAGACTGAGGAGGTCGTTGCAGCAGAGACGGTTGCAGAAGAAAAGGTAGAGTTGGTTGGTTGGTGAGCGGAGATGAAACAATGGATTTCGTGTGGGATGAGACGTGAAAGGATCAATACGCTGCCTTTGCAGGAGAACACTCCCTCTATCGCGCCGTTCCTTCCGGTCTCTAATCCGCGTGCAGAGGAGGACGAACTGGTGCCGGAGGACGAGAAGGTAGAGTTGATTGTTGGTGCAAGGGCAAGAAACGCGGGATCTCATGGGCGTGATACGGGATAAGGTCAAAACACTGCCCTTGTAGGTGCCGACTCCCCCTGTTGTGACGGGCACGAAGAGGTGGAGGGAAGTGAAGAAGAAGGACAAACGTCCTCCGGAGGTAAGAAGGAGTGTGGGATCGAAAGGATGAAGGGGGGATTGGGCGAGGTGGCGAGTAGGGATACAAAAGTTTGAACATTCAGGCGATAGCCGAAGAAAAAGAGAAGCTTCGCGCATCCCGTATACTCCGAGAGCAGGAGGTAAACCAGGATAAAAGAGGAGGGGAGTGGGGCAATGTCATTTGTATAGCAAGAAACGAGCGTGCGTCTGAAGGCTGCGATGCCGAGCGAGGAGGCTATCCTCGAGAGAGCCCGCAAGGTACAGTTGAAGCATCATGAGTGGGCGGGAGGGGGGAATACGAAGGAAGAAGGTCGAAAGGGTAATAGGATGGGAGGCGGTCGGAAATGGACGAAACTGGTGTTAAACACGGTGCATTGAGGCTATGAGGAACAGCGATGCCGCTGGCATTCTCCCGACCACCACCACTGCGCCGCCGCCCAAGACGACGGAGGAGGAGGTACGGGTAGGGTGGAAAAGGGGGGCCCAATGAGATGGAGGAGATGCAAAGGGATTGGGCGGCCGGAGGAGTACGATCATCTTGCTTGCAGGCGTCCACCGAGGGCGTCTCCGAGTCCACGGCAGCTTCCACCACCACCACCTCGACCATCACTGCCCCGCCGCCGAAGTCGACGGAGGAGGAGGTATGGGTAGGGTGGTGGAAGAGGGTGGCCCAATGAGATGGAGGAGATGCAAAAAAAGGCTGGAGGAGGAGTACGATAATCTTGCTTGCAGGCGCCCACCGAGGGCGTCTCCGAGTCCTGTGCCGCTGCCGCCCCCGCCACGACCACTGCCCCCGTCGTCGAGTCCGCCCCGGAGGCGGGTCCCGTCGCCGCCGTCGTCGATCGGGTGCAGGACGTGCCGAAGGTATGGGTAGGGTGGAAGAGGGGGGGGGGGCAATGAGGTGGAGTAGATGCAAAGGGATTGGGCGGCTGAAGGAGGAATGCGATCATCTTGCTTGTAGGCTCTCGTCCCTCTTCGCAGGCAGGAAGGCAGCCCTCCACCGACGATGGTTCTACCTCTCAAGTCCCAGGTACACAACAAATAGTGCTGCATCGAGGAGATGCGATAGATTATTGGGGCAGCCGGAGTGCCCTTGGCAGTGGTTACCTCACGCAACCTTTATAGCGCACCGCCGCCGTCGCCGAAGAGTCCAAAGAAGCCTCGCCGTTCCCGCTTCCAAGGACCGCCGATACGGTAAACATTCTTTAGTATACGATGGGTTTGATCTGAATGTAGTGGCGACCAAAGAATGGCTGCATGTGGATGTGCTGATGGGCTGGGAAACGAGATGAATGGGAGGTTATAAGATGTGTCATGTTTAGCTGCCCTCATTCCGGATGAAGGCACTCGGCCAAACGGACGCGATCTCGTCGATCCCCTCCCCATTGACGAGGGCAGCTCCGCCTCCCCGCACGGTAAGCATTGGGGACGGGGGACTTTGAGATGAGGAAAGGATTACATCATCGTGATAATGGAGGAGTGCTTCTGTGTGACTCGAGACGGATCTAATGCTCGTTTTACTTGTAGAAAGAATCGTATGAGCGCCGCTCACGCCCGCATGAGGCAATGCGTCCGTCGTCGGCCAAGGTAAAGATTGGGAAACACAATCTGTGCTCTCCGCGGGTGCAAGTGGTATCGTGGGTAGAGGACGGGCCCTTTGAGATGGGGAAAGGATCACATCATCGTGATAAAGGAGGAGGGCTTCTGTGTGACTCAAGACGGATCTAAAGCTCGTTTTAATTGTAGAGCAGCGGGACGACGTACGTAGCGCAGTCACGCGAGCTTCCATTCCCGATGAGGATGGATAAGAAGGTAAATATTGGGAAATACAGTATATGGTCTCTGCTTCGCTTCCTACTCGTGCGGTAAGCATTGGTGAAGTACAATCCGTGCTCTCCGCGGGTGAAAGTGGTATCTTGGGTAGAGGACGGCGTCTAGGAGATGAGGAAATCACAGTATCGTGGTAATGGAGGGCTTCTTTGTGACTCGAGACGGATCTGCGTCCACCCCGAGTCGTCGGCTCCGTTTGTAGTCGAAGGACTACCTCTTTCCAAGGTCAGTTTGTGTGGTTGGCGTTTGGTTTGGAGCTCTTTGGTCAGGTTGGGTGTTGTTTTGGTGTGGTTGGTTTGGTAGACGAGTATGCTACACGTTTAATACCGTGAAGCATTACATTGCAGGCCATCGGAATGGCCATGAAGGCCCTGGCAATGATGGGAACAGGCGTCGCCTCGATCATGGCGACGGCGACAAAGGATATTACTCCCATCCTCAATGAATACTTGGTACCCAAGGCGTACGTGAAAGATGGGGCGGGACTCAGTCTTCGGGTGTTTGCTTTTTGACCTAGACGCCGAATATAGGGGTTCGAATATATCCTCTGTAGAATCGGGCCCGAACAATGCGACCCTGACATCCTGGAGGACATGAAGACTCAATATCCCATGATCAACCTTTCCGACCTGGAATATGCAGTCGGGTTTGGGGGGTCGTTCGAGAACGGCATGCGTGGAGGGGAAAACGCTTCTCGGGCGAACGGCAGCAAATCTTCATAATGTAAGACGGGGGTGAAAAGGAGAGAAGAATTAGTAATTAATACGATTGCGTCCATTCTTCAGGTCACGACCTTTTACGCCGTCCCTCGAACCGTGTTTTCTGCGTCGCTCTGCCTCGGTCTAGTCTACTGCATCCACGATCCCGTAGATCTCAGCGATGACGAAAAATCCGACAGGGACGGTAGGAGACTTATCTAGTTTTTTCAACCGAATCGTTGGCGTGCAGTCCCTCCGCGCTTTCCCAACGGATCTTCCACCAAAGGAAGCCGCTTTCCGGACGTGCTTCTTGGAAGCAACGGAGGCAAGCTTCATGGACTTCCAGGAGTAGGTGTAGAGGTGTAAGCATCTGTACGCACACAGAAAAATATCTGCCACTGATTACTCTGCCATTGAAATTTCGGATTGAATCTGCCAGAAATTCTGCCATTGTTGGCGTAACAAATCTGCCGTTTTCTGGGAGGTCCCAGATCCAATGATGGGTTCCGACAATATTGGCAGATTGATCGAGAATGCGGAAAAATCTGCGCATTTAGGCAGATTGAATGTACCAGAAAATTTGTTCGGAATAAACCGCCAATATTGGAATACCAATCTGCCATTTTCGGCAAACCAATCTGCCAGTTTTGGCAGACCAAACTGCCGTTTTGGGCAGACCAATCTGCCATTATTCATCGATTGATTTTGAGTGCGAATCAGCATGACAAGCTGCTTTAGAATTTTTGCCATCACTGAAATTTATGATTGTTTCATGTTCGATCACAATTTATCGATGCAGGCTGCGGAGATCGCGGAGGCTTCAGCAGCGGAATTCGAGGTGGATTCCGTTGTGGTCATGGCGGTCGCTGAGGATTCCGGTATGTTTTGAAACTTTCGTTGTGAACATTCATTATTTCTTTATTCAATGCTATTAGCCCTGTAATGTCACGTGAATAACGACGCGTATATTCAGTGGATCTTCTCGCGGAGGCTTCGACGATCGAGGAGGCTTCCGAGGCCGTTGCTCACCTCGAGGTGGCGGGTCGAGCCCCATCGCTATCAAGGTACAATGATCTTTTTTTTATTATTCCGCCAGCACATAGGATTGAGCATGCTTTTTCATCTATTGATTGGCCTAAACACTTATTGTCCAGAATATTACGGAAAGGCTCTCCACCACTTATTTCATGGCTCTCCATCACTCACAATATTATTGTGGTGGTGCCAAGCTATGCCTTTTTGCGTTCCGTTTACACCTAAGCCCCTCTAATGGTACGCGTGGCCTACCTAGGTGAAAGCGAAACGCGAAATGGAACTGCTTTAGCACCACCTTAAAAATAATTAGATATGATATAATTACCAGGAAAAATAGCTTTTTCATAGTAAGAGTCCGTTCGCGTAAGGATCGACCAGATTCGCCAGCCCAGCGAACAATGCAAAAACCTTAACCAGCGGGGTTCATATGTTGGTTCTAGGGACCTTAGGTGTTGACAAGTTAAATGCACCATAGATCGGCCCTCACCTCCTGGGGGTCCCTGAGTTGCATTCGTTCAAAGTGAGCGTACTTTTGAGGTTCCGTGAAGTGCGGGATCGACATTTTGCCTGTAACTCAGCAACCCTTTGCCCAAATTGGGAAATGTTAAAAATTTTAGGTTTCCCCCAACGCCCTTTTATTTTTCCACCATATGCCGTTTGACCATGGATTACGGTATGCACTATAGAGGCCGAGATGCCCAAAATATTCAATCAAAGTTTTCTCGAAAATATGGAAAGACTCACCCTGGGACTTTTTGCATACTTAACACATGTTTAATGTTCATCGTACCGCCAGAAAATGGAAGACGTAGACCTCAGGACAACAGGTGAAAACACGAAAAATGTTCATTTTTGAGCTATTTTGGCGCATAGTATCCCAGGAATGGCATGTCATGGGTGGTCAAAACGATATTTTTATTTCGAGTGACCCTCTCAACAATTTCCGCATATGAAATCATACGGTCATCAGTAGCACCTTGGTGTCAATATTTCGAACCATGATACCCGTATCATGGTATAAAATCGAAAAATCCTTTTCCTCTTCCCACGCCGTTTTATGTGCACAGGTGGGCGTAAAATGATGCATAAACATATTTTGGACAGTTTCCAGCATATTCATTTTTTTGACTTTTATGACCATGATACCGGGTTCATGGTACGAAATATTGTCACAGAAGTGCCACTGATGACCCTATGATTTCGTGTGCGGAAATTGTTGAGAGGGTCACTCGAAATAAAAATATCATTTTTACCCCCCATGACATGCCATTCCTGGGATACTATGCGCCAAAATAGCTCAAAAATGAAAATTTTTCGTGTTTTCATCTGTTGTCCTGAGGTCTACGTCTTCCATTTTCTGGCGGTACGATGAACATTAAATATGTGTTAAGTATGCAAAAAGTCCCAGGGTGAGTCTTTCCATATTTTCGAGAAAACTTTGATTGAATATTTTGGGCATCTCGGCCTCTATAGCGCCTACCGTAATCCGTGGTCAAACGGCATATGGTGGAAAAATAAAAGGGCGTTGGTGGAAACCTAAAATTTTTTAAAATTTCCCAATTTGGGCAAAGGGTTGCTGAGTTACAGGCAAAAATATCGATCCCGCACTTCATGGAACCTCAAAAGTATGCTCACTTTGAACGAATGCCATTCACGGACCCCCAGGGGGTGAGGGCCGATCTATGGTGCATTTAACTTGTCAACACCTAAGGTCCCTAGAACCAACATATGAACCCCGCTGGTTAAGGTTTTTGCATTGTTCGCTGGGCTGGTCGATCCTTACGCGGACGGACTCGTAAAACTGATTTTCAGGCGTTTTCATCGTCAAGGGCAAGGAGGACGCCCTCGCTACAATGGCCGTCGACGAGTGTCTACGACGAGAAGCGTGTTTCTGTGGACGAAAGCCACGCAGCAATCGAGAACGGTGCGGAATCATTTTCGAGGCATGCATTTAGCTTTTAGCTTTGTTCTAGTTTTCAATCTTTGTTGTATGCATGAGATGACGTTATTCATTGTTGTGTATCATATTTGTTGAGCAAGAGACGGCTTCCTTACCTAATCTTGCTTGTTGTTTCCCCCGGATTGTAAAATACTTCATTTTGGTCTCATTTCTTATTGTATTGTAATAAATTCTGATATTTATGTATTGTTCAAGGCGCAGTGTTAACAAAGGGGAAACCGGCTGGATTTGGGAATGAAAGCAGCATTTTGAAAAATCTCCCCCGCTGTGGGTGCTGGAGAAATGAACGAATCAAACGCCAATAGTGGCAGATTCAATCAGTGGCAGATTATTCTGCCGCAAAAAAATGGCAGATATTTCAGGATGTGTCAATTTCGCGGAAATATCTGTCATTTAATCTGCCAAATTTGGCAGATTTTTTTCTGTGTGCGGATCATCGCTGCAGGGACCTGGCGACGGAATGCAATTTCGGATGCATCCTGCAGATCCATGAGCACTCAGGGATGCCAATCCAAAAGCCTGCGAATCAACACGAACTCGACATCCTGAGGAGTTGCTTCCCGGCCGCGCAGATTTACATGGTATGGAATTTGGTAGGGTATTTAGAAGATGCGATATTTAGTAGCAAAATGGGGTCTGTTGCGTCGGATGGTGCAATGGATCTTGTTGAGTAGATCAGTGCAATGGGTTCTGTTACAGGGGGATCCGGGGGGAAGGGTGTTGCGAGGCTATGAGGATGCGATATTTAAGGTTCTCGACGTCGAACACAGCGACGCTTCTGCTGACGACGATGGGAGCGAGCGCGGAGGGGGCGACGGGGAGAGTTCAGCAGCGCATCCAGAAGAGGAGGGTCTTCGGACGGCTTCTCTCGACTCCACTCTGGAAGTAAACGTCGTTGCAGCGGATCCCGGGGAGGTGAGCGATAGGAGACTGTACAATATGGAGTGGCTTTATTGTAGAACGTGATACCGGACTTCACTCAATTTGTGGGACCCGAAGTGGCCGACGTGCCTCCTCTGATGTCAGCCGTATGTTATGGGGAGGGGTGGGGGGAGATTCGGGGGTGCAATAAGGGTCTGGGAATGCGGAGCAATTGGGTAATGCTACGATTTGCGGCTGCCCATGACTCTCCTGCTCGGGGACACAGCCTCGTCTCCCGCACAAGCTGGAGAAGGACTGGAAGTGCAGCAGCCTTCGCGTCAGGTTTGTTAGGCATGGTGGTCTTTTGTAGACTCGTCCACCGTCGATTCCCGTCTTCCGAATGGGATCAATGGGCGACTACCACTACTTTGACAATCGCACACAAGTAACGCAGGCGGGTGGGGGGATGAAAGAATGCTTTCGCAGACAGCTGTGCCGCCCTACCACGAAAGGCCGCGGTTCTCTTCCTCTCCCGTCATCGATCGCGATACGCGGAAGAGACCGTTTGTCCTGAAGCATAGAGTGTGTACTATGGTATATTGTGCGTGCGGGCAAATGAGCACGTGTAGGAAGAGTGCGAGGGGGGAGGGGGCGGAGGAGGGAGTGGTGCGAAGGGACGAGTTTTAGTAATGACGGATTTGCAGTCCGACAGTGGAGCTCGTCGCCCCAGCCGGGCAGCTCCGAACGGACGGGAATCTTCGGTGCCATCTTCGCCATCACCCAAGCGCACTCGTCGTAGACTCTTCTCCCCCGACGACGATGAAGCAGTGGCGAATGAACACGAGGTAGGGCAAGGGTTGGTTTTGGGGCGCGGGAGGTGGTGGCTTTCACGATAGTGCTACTATTTTAAACGCTAAGAATGAGCGGTAAATATAGTGTTATAGAATATTACTTCGAATCCGATAGTGGAGGACATCATAAGCGAAAGCGAGGATGGCAACAACGTGGATATCCTGGTACGAAAACCGGAAAGGGGTGACGGGGATGCAATGGTCCCCGTTGCACGCACTTGTTTCTGTTACATGGGGAGGAGGCAACCAAAAGTCCGAAGAAGCAATCAGCATCCTTGTAGCCAGACGACGCTGATGGCGAGCACGACGAAGCTGCTGCCGTAGATGAATCGGACGCAGTTGATACGAACGGGGTACGATAAGTGGAAATGGTGTCATGGGGGGGAGGGGGTGCAATGGATTCTGTTATTGTGCAGCACCACAGAACTTCGAATTTTCCGTTCCGATAGCCGCAACTCCGCATCCCATATCTCAGCGCTAATATGGAATCTATATCTGATTTTTTGCATACTTCGGTTGGAATCCAGGATCAACTAGCATGCCAAATTTCAGCCATAGGAGACACTTTCTGAGAAGAGCAAATAATCCACTGGATTTCCCGAAATTACCGATTTCGAGTTAGACCCCGTTTATAGTACTATCGAACACGCTGAACACGCCTGTGATAATCGCAAGTTCTGGAAAAATTTCTTTCTCGAGTTATTGATCGATTAGTGTGCGCGGGCCGTTTTTGCAACTTGGTCCTATGTGGTCCAAATGGTACAAATATATATATATATTCGGATTCCTCTCGTCAAGATAAGCACGTTAAAATACTGGCGAACTTTTAAAAGTTTCGTTTTTGTCGGGAAAATCTATTTTCAAACTTTCAAAGGGCTGAATCATGTCGAAAAAAAATTCCTAACAAAAATTTTATTCGTTTATCTGAAAGAGCGTCCAAAACTACGTATAATATGTGAAAATGAGAAAAATCGAAGGTCGCCAAATTGCCGAAAAATTCGACTAACCGCGCGTGGCCGCGTCTTCCGGACGCATACCCCCTGTCGTCGACTGCCGTTCACGTGGTGCAATTATCCCGACTCGCTCACAAGTCACTGGTGGTCAAGCGGCTAACATCTTTGGTCACGGAGCGGACTATGCAGGTTCGATCCCTAGTTTTGCCCAACTCTTTTGCTCGTGCTTATTGGCTTATTCTGATGTCAGAAATGAGGCAATGGTGCTTATTTACCCTCAGATGATAAAGAAGTACTTCCATGAGCAGAACAAGGAATTCTAATCACAGGATAAGCCAATACGCAAAAGAGTTGAGCAAAACTAGGGATCGAACCTGCTTAGTCCGCTCCGTGACCAACGATGTTAGCCACTCGACCACCAGTGACTAGTGAGCGAGTCGGGATAATTGCACCACGTGAACGGCAGTCGACGGCAGGTGGTATGCGTCCGGAAGGCGCGGCCACGCGCGGTTAGTCGAATTTTTCGGCAATTTGGCGACCTTCGATTTTTCTCATTTTCACATATTATACGTAGTTTTGGACGCTCTTTCAGATAAACGAATAAAATTTTTGTTAGGAATTTTTTTTCGACATGATTCAGCCCTTTGAAAGTTTGAAAATAGATTTTCCCGACAAAAACGAAACTTTTAAAAGTTCGCCAGTATTTTAACGTGCTTATCTTGACGAGAGGAATCCGAATATATATACATTTGTACCATTTATTCCGCCGTACATCGGTAGTCGTCCCGAAACACTTGTCGGATGACCCACGTCCCGGTACGCAACTAGAGGTGGCCGAAGGGGGAAGGGGGAGGGGGGATGGGGGTAGACGGGATGGCGGAGTGTATCGAATCCAATTGCATATCTGTAATTGTAGTTCAAGTCCAGCGAAGCGAAATCATGAGCGGTCGACGACATGGCACCCCTGCCGTCGACAGCGTCGCGGATGTGGTGGAGGGGCCACCAGAGCCAGATCAATCTCGTGCACAGCGTGGCTGGGACGAGAATACCGCCCTCTTTTGATCACAACTTTCGTTATGTTGAATTTTGGATTCTTTAATTTTGAATAATTATCGTTACGATCCCATTACGTGTATTCAAAACTAGGTACCTAGATTCTTCGTTAAAATTGAGGTATCGATATAAATAGAGAGAGAGAGAGAGAGAAAGTGTGCAGGAGAATACATTTGCTTGCCGTTTAATTGGATTTGTCATTATATCTCTAGTGTAATCAGAAGCTTATAATAATAAAAATGTTGTCGCTGTTAATATTGCATGAAATTGAAGGGGAACAGGGACGGATATCGAAAGGTCAACGATATTGTGGATTGTGGGGCGTTTCCATCCTCGTTGTTTTCCCTCCGAACCTCAACGCAGCATACTCTTAAAAGTGTTCACTGCTTGTTTGAGGGGGGTGCTGGGTGTTTCGGCGACGAGTTGGACGAGTTTCTGTAGTTTGTCCTCCTCCACAGCGGCTCCGACGGAGGAACACTCCGTCTGCAATGGGTTCCATTCCACCAACCACCCTGCAATGGATGCCGTTACACAAATCACCCTTCAGTGGATTACATTACACAAATCGTCCTGGAATTGTTTCCATTACACAAATCGTTCTGTAAAATCCTCTTACGCCAAGCATTGTGTGACGTGTCGTGTTGTACGAGATGGGCTTGGCACAAGTAAGATTCATTTCACTCATAGACAGACACCCATTGTAGCTGAACCCTTCTATTAAATCCGCGGTAATGCGCGTTGATAAATATTTGACTGATGGAAAGACCTTTCTCCTTGTTCTTCTCGTTTTGAACTGGCGCTTATCGGGTCCTACTCGGAGCTCAGCAGTTCATCGAGTGAGGTCAGGGAGGAGGGGGGAAACAGTAAGATTCATTTCACTCGTAGTGGCGGCTGGTATAACAACACGTCCTGGGAACCCCCCATTTTAGAATTGTGAAGACGACACGACACTTCTCTCGAAATTTCGACATGATGGAAATGGTTTTCTGCACTATTGATTACTCTAATTACTCATTGTAATAGTTTAATTATTTATGATCTCTTCGACTTTTTGTAGTGGCATGTAATGTAGTCAAAATAATTTAAATTTTCCATGAAAGAAAGCAATGTATGCATTTCTATGGCTGTAGGTGAAAGAATGTGTGAAAGGCAGAAATCAGTCAATATTGAGACAAATTGCGATGATTCAATCACTACGCGACGACTACCGTAATCGAGGCACATGGATAATGTCACCAGGAGAAGAACAATCAATACTTTCTGGCAATCGATCCGTACTCGAAGATAATAAGCAGGAAATCATTGAGAACAAGTTGGGAGCTACGTGAGATCACCGGTAAATCGTTGTGATATCTGAATCGAGAACAAGGTTTCTAAAGCATCCAAAAAATCAAATTATCAATGTCAATCAAAAATTGCCGATTCACGAAAAATAGTCATTTAAAATAAAGTCAAACATTGGTTGTTGGTATGATTTTACATTAAATTGAAATGATAAAAATGAGCGGTGTTTTAAGAAAAAAAATTACTAGTCCGTCAAGGCAGCGAGCTTGGCATCGATGATAAGAGTTGAGTTGAGGAAGGGAAGGCAGAGGCCGAGGTCTTCGCTGCATCGCTCGGATAGGGAAGAACGACCGAAACAAGGAGAAGTGGAGGAGGAACAATGGCGACTCCTGAGGGGAAGGGAGGATTGGGGGAGGGGAAGGGAAAGGAGTACCTGTATCTACGGGCTGGCCCGCAGTTGGAAAGGCACGAGGACCAATCGCTCCACGGCTGCCACGAGCCCTCCTCCCATTCTGAAGGGATCGAATTTAGGGGAGTAAGAGACGGAAGAAGAAAGGAGAGAAAACACATTGGTTCGAATCCGGGCCCGCCACTCCATGCACCGTTCATGCTTGTCAATTATTTTCCAACCCCGGACAATGCCAATTTCGGACTGCCCACGCCTTTGATCTGCGTTTCATGCTCTGCTGAATATAACTGAAGAAACTAGCTTATAAACGGTAGATCAATAGCCTGCGCAGTTCGTAATTCGTATTTTCGGGAAAATTTGCCACCGTTCATGCTCTATACTCACGTGCACACTGTGTGTTCTCCTGGGGACAAGGAGATGTCATGAGTGCGAGTCCCTGGCAGTTCGTTCCTCCTCCTTCGGGGGCTGGGGAAGAACACGTTCGATTCCTCGACTGGAGAACGAGGGAACAGGATGAGGAAGGCGGCGGACACTCCGTCCATGGAGACCACGGAGACCATCCACCATCGACACGGGCTGAAGGGGGAAGGAGCATGCAAGGGGACATGCAATTCTGAACACCCGCCAAAAGAATCGTTCCATGCATAGTCATTTCTTTCCCCCCAACGGGATTCAAACACGGAAATATCACACTAATACAAACCTGTGTTAAAAACCCAATGTGTTTCACACGCTTCTTTTCATGCAGCTATTTCACCATTCCTCGATCCTCTGCGCGATTATTGTCAAAATCTTGAAGCGTTCTAATTCCCACGCTACCTTGGGAAAATGCAGCAATTGATCTACCGCCGTTTTATGGCCAGTTGGATTGGAGACGGCTCGCGAGGTTGTATTTGAGTATTTCTGGACCAGTGTGGCAGCAAAATGGCGGTAGATCAATAGCTGCAGTTTCCCACGATGGGCGTGGGAATTAGAACGCCCCGGGTTCTTGACAATATGCAGAACACACTTTTGATAGATCATTGCTGGAGCGACAATATCTGTCAAAGCTTGTTTTCATGGTGATTCGTAGATATTTCTCGAAGATCTATTTTTTTCAGGGAAAATAATATGTGTCATGCGTTCAGTTTCATGCAGACTTTTGGTCTTTTCTTGATGGTCCGTTGTTCTGCTTCAGCTCGAAATATAAAAAAGATGTGAACTGACAGTGTGCGCAGTTGGCGATTTCCGCACAGGGCTGCAGCTCGAAATCGGCCCCGAAGCAGGGACTTCCCCCACTCGAAGGAACGGGAGAAGAACAGAAACTGAAGGGAGGAAAGGGAGTTGAGAGGGAGAGAAGGGGGATGAACGCGGTATGTTTCACAACTAACAGAAGATCTGAAACATCAGTAAAAATTGATGAAACCAATTCGTTTCGGGTTCAATAATGAAACATTAAAATTTCTGATACACGAAGAAGTGGGAGTAACAATCCGCTAAAAGTGTTGCAGAATACGTCGTCGTATGGACGTATCTAACGGTGATTGCCATAGGACGACTTTTACTACACCGCACGACGTTTACTACACCACACCAAACTGACCGTGTCCTGCTGGAGTGGCCTCCGCACGCATCCGAACACTCGCTCCATGCACTCCACTCCGCCCACCTGCAAAGGATAAGTTTGTCCCATTTCGGTGGAATTGCGACATGCGAAATAACTATAAAAGAAGCGAACCGTAACAGAATGCCCACTGAAAGCAGGTGTTTTGCGTGGATTTTTTTTGAGTGAAGCTGACTCTTGGCAACAAGTTATTGTGCAGCACAACAGAACTAATTTCACGTTCCGCTTGCGAAACTTCCGCCTCCTAAATCTCAGCTCTAACAAGGAATGGATGATTTTCAAAATTCCTCGGTTGGAATCCATGACCAGCTAGCATGCAAATTTTGAGCCTCGGATTTCATTTCTACTCTAGTTGTAAGATATAAACAGAAATGTCTGCTAACGAGCACAAGTCTTTTGGAAGTTCCGTGGTGCGGCACAATATTGATCATCCAGTTTCTGTCTTTACTGGTTTAACAATCTCTCAAACCTAATAAGTTTCAGCGATCTCTGATTTGAATTGCATTGCGGCTAATCTCAATCAGTTCGAGATCGAGATTTTGAACCCACCCTCCGTTGACTCGCTCTCCGCAGGGCGTGGATGAGGAACAGGGACGCTGGTCGAAGGAGAGGCCCGTGCAGAAGGAACCACTCAAGGAAATCCAATTAGGGATGGCATATTTAAGATCTCAATAAAGTTCGAAGATATACCTCTTGAAACCCCTTAAAATATCATATTCCAATGAGCCTTGAAACAAACATAAAAATATGCTTTGAATCACATGAAAGTTTAGTCATAGAAATGAAATGAAATCCTTTTACGATCGGATCATTTATGATATCCGACAAGAATTTGCCCTCATGTTTCAATGCTCCTTCTAGAAACAAACTGACCGATTGGCCGGAATTGGACTGGCGCACATTCGATTCCTGATCTGGTGGCCGGTACCGTTACAGTCTCTGAATACATTTAATTCCACCAAATGTCGACGAATTCATACAAGGTATTACTCGAGCCCACATTGACAATTTTTTTTGTCCGCACGCAACAATTCCGCTCAACCAGACAAGCCGGTCATAAGGAATCTAATGGGACGTGTTCATTTTGGTACCATGAAGCCGCTGGCAAATTGGCCGCTTTAGATTGCTTATGACTCGCTTGGTCGGTTGAAAAAATGACGATATTGTGGACTCGAGTAATAGATCAATCCATGGATTGTATACTAAACACATTACCTGCTGCACTCAGACCACGGCCCCCACTCGCCCCAGTTCCCGTTGACGGGGCCACATGAAACAGGAACGCATTTCCTCTGCTCCACCAGAGAACCAGGGCAGAAACCTGCAAGGGAGAGAGGAATGCACGGACTGATGTGAGGACTCCTCTCAATCCTTATTTAAAGAAGGACTGGGAAGAACTTTGATTCCGTAGATTAGATTAAGACCATTAAAGAAGGACTGGGAAGAACTTTGATTCCGTAGATTAGATTGAGACCATTAAGACACTAGATTACGGAAATTGAGAAAAGTCGAGCGAAAGCGCATCATTCCAGACAGATTCTGTAGTCAAACGCACTGATTTGTCTGGTCTGGAATATGCAAACGGACTTTTGGAAAGTTCTTCCTAGTCCTTCTTTAAATACGAGCAACCAAAGATTGGTTGAACTTTATTTTTGGTCTCGAAGCGAAAGCCTGTTCGAGACCTACCGTACCCCTCACGGTGCTTGTGGTCACCCAAGGTATCTACCATAAATATTTGGGCCCCAGCCGCCGACCCCCTGTTCACACGATATTTGAACATTTCGGAATTTCCGTCTTAATACCAACATGGAGTTGTGCTGCGACTTATAACATACATTGTAAATTTTCGAGGTCAATGCGACATTAGCAAAATAGAAAGTAAATTAACTAATCTATTATGGCCGACTTCTTGAGACTGTCAGCGTTGATGATCATTTTTTTAAAATTTCGTGTGTGTTTCACGAGACACGGAATACGCAGAGAATCAACTCCAGGCTGATTTTACGTAGAAAGATTGTTCTGAACCCAAAACTATCTTCATGAGTTCATCCAAACAGTGACTACCACTGACACAACTCCTCTGTCCCTTCCCTTCCACCTCCTCCCTCCACTCACCCTGTAGACTTGGCGCCCGCACTCGGCAGAATCTTCGACGTGTTGAAGAGAGCGAGAAACATGAACAGGCCGCCCACGAAGACCACGACGACCACATTGGGAGCTGGAGGGGGAAGATTGGTACAATCCGTAGATTCTCCCCTCCTTCCTCCTCCGTCTTTCATCCTTTTAGTATGCGCACACCTGTGGATTTTAAGACGATTTCAAATGAAAATTATCTTGTTTAAACAGATTTTCGATTAACCACGAAAATCAACTTCATATTGATTTGAAATTAGCGTGAAACCAACTTGGGACGAGTCCGAAATAAAAGCAAGTTAGCATCTTCTTCCTCATCCATTTTCATTCATTGTCATCTTTTTCGCTTTCAAACTCACGGCCAATTCCTTCCCATCTCCCTCGTCGTCCGAATCGGCTCGGTCGACCTGCAGTGGCCTTTATTGATTCTTGACCAGACAGTAAAACTGACCACGACACTGACTGAGTGTCCTGCCTTCACTGCACACGCACAATTCCTTCGCTCGACCTCGTCCACGGTCGGACACGCGAACGGGAAGGAACAGACGCGTCTGAAAAGGAATGGAAAGTTGAACTGGATTCGGGTTTTGTTTTATCCGTTTTTTTCAAACTATTGGAAATAAGATTCCTTCGTCCCCCCACTCCCCCTCCCACCTCCTCGTCTCCTCCTTGCCATGCCCGCAGTCTCCTCCTCCACAGCCCGTCCACGCACTCCACTCCAACCATCCTAAGCCAAGCACTGGAGACGATGCTCCGGCCACTGTAATTATTGATCGATGCGCTCATCAATTATCGATTCGACCCCAATAAGTGACGTAACTCTCACCGGGGCATTTGGGTTGAAGACACGTCCGTTTTTCGAAGGACTCAGCTTCTGGGCATTTTCCGCCCTTGCATGAACGTTGTCTGAATTGAATGAGTTTCAAGGTTTGACAACTACCGTATTATAATTACGTGAGCGATATAACTTCATTCTCATCGGACAAATAATTATTTTCCTCATTTTTCTACTCGATTATGTCTAAAAGTATACCCAAAGCAGCATGCAATAAAATTTATCCCCCTAATCCCAGGAAAAAAATTAGATGCGTTTCAGCGCCTTCTAATTATAATCAAAACTTTCATGCCATGATGGTTTTTCAAATCCTAAAACCAATAATCCTCTACCGTTTCCTTGCTCCCTCTCCACAGGTTGTACTGCACTCAGTCCACTCGGCCCACTCGCTCCACTCCACTTCCACCGCCGTCGTCAGACCGTGGATGCGGTTTTGGGTTACCTGAATTGGAATTGAATAAGGAAAAAAGATCAAAGATCACTTCGGACAGGCGGCGGACGTCGTTCCTACACACATCTGCACACGATTCGACCTCTGCCGCTGGGCCTGCAAGTTTCGGATGGAGGGTGATCACTACTGTGTTTGGGGGGCTCACCGGAACAAGAAGAAGCAGTGGAGGAGAAGAGCGAAAACAGGGCAGAGCAGACACGGACGCGTGAGCTGAGGAGAGGGAATATATTTTAGCACAGAATTTTGAACACTATCCCCCTTTTACAATCTTCAAGCCAATAATGAATATATGATTTTGTATTATTCTTTGTTTTAGAAGTGGATATCTTTGGTGTAACGATGAATAATTTTTTCACTCCACCTTGTAAAAATGGTGAACGAGCGATAAAGACTTGAAAAAAAAGAAATATGAATAATTGGTTCTCCAAATTTTCACTGTTCACAAAACAAATCATTCACGTCTACAGCTAGTAAATTATTACATGTTGGTACATGCCTCCACTCCAAATGGTATGACAAAGCATCGAAGGAGAAAAGCCAAGTAGTGAGAAAACCTTTCTGGACCGTCACTACAGCATTCATCATCCCCTCACTCTACCGTGTAGTGGCGGTAGCGCAGTCGTTGCACTCGGTCCACGCTCCCCATTCGCCCCATTCGGGACAGGGTCCGAGGACACAGCGCCGTCGCTCCTCTGCTGCCTCCCACGATGGACACTCCCCTGCGCCGGAAAGGAGGAAAGGGGT
>JACMIG010000361.1:20929-34522 GCA_014805385.1 Levipalatum texanum
GTGGGGGAGGTCTAATTGTAAGGCCCAAAATAAAAAAATTAAATAAATTAAAATCTCAACTTCTCATAAATTTCTGACCCGGAAAATTCGATTCTTTCTGAAACCCGAATATTCCAAATTGCGCTCAGCCGGTAAATTGAAAACAATAATTTAAAAGTAAAACTTTTGAATTATTTTAGAATATTATGATTAGTACATCTCGGTTTGTGTTCCTCCCCTCACCCCGCATGCACTGTCGCTGCCTCGTCCTCGTTCCTTCCCCACACGAAGCCGAACACGTCGACCACTCCGACCACCCGTCCCATGCGAACGACTTGTCGTCCGACGGACACGTCTGCAATCAGCAAAATTACATTCAGACTAGTTACATCCTTCTAAATATTCCTAGCAACTTGCGACAATGTCTCAAAACAACTTTGCATGATGAAGAAAGATATTTCATCACTTTTCGACAGTAAAAGTCTTCGATAGGTTTCAAACGTTTTCAAATTGAATGTAGATTATACTCGAACTAATGCGTCAGCGAGATTTTTTTCTGAATTTCCCGCACATTGACTTCAAACGATTTCTAATTGGATACTGATGGTAGCGTAATTAATTCGTCGGTAGTGTACCACTTCTAATCCTTGTTTTTTTAACAATCTCTATGAGTAGATTGATGGTAGCCCCAACTCGCCTGTTCATTGCAGGTGCGTGCCTGCTTGTTGTTCTCGGCGCAGAGGACTCCGTTGCAGAGACGCTCCCGCAGTTGGAAACCGATCCCACACGACACCGAACACGGAAGCCAGTCGCCCCACACCTGAGGAGCACTCTGAGGGTACAACTGCACATATTGTAAAGAACCCACGGGGTGATAAGATTTTTCCGATTTTTTGCGCCCGTTTTGATGTACCAGTTTCTCACGGCTAGATACGCAGGAGCAGGCTGGGCCCACCCACATAATGCAAAGCACACATTACGGCAGTAACGTCGCTCAATACGAATGAGTTTCGGTAAATAATATTGTCACCCCGTGGGTAATTCACAATAACGACACTTCGCGCAATTATGAAGAGGTAGGAGGCATTTCCGGTTCACAGCTAGGCGATCATGGTGGTTTTCACTGTTCATCTTTTGGCATTTCACTACCTTCCGAACTCGTACCTCAACGACGGGACATGCCTCCTCGCCGCAGGCCCTTTCCTCCTTCTCAGCCCCAACGCAGCCTCCGAGTGGACATTCCCTCCCTCGCTGCTGCCGCCCTCCGCCACACGAAGAAGAACACGGCGACCACTCCGACCACGGCGAGAAACAGCCACCCTCAAGATGGGATTTTGGATTAGCCGGTGTAACGACAATTGACAAACTCAAATTATCCATGAAACTGATTGCGAAATAATCAGGATGAGTTGAAACGCAACCGTTTTTGATAAAATTTGCCGTAATTGTATCTACTCAAATATGCTCGAAGCTGCAAATGCAACGGAATTCTACACTCCTGAAAGAAAAATAAATGCGTCATTTGGTGGCTGCGCTCAAAACCAATGCAAATGTATGTGACTCACTACCTTTGTGCAAGTCCGTGACTCCTCCGTGGCGAGGGTGGGACAGGCCTCGGAGAGGCAGGCCCTCCTCCTCAGCTGCTTTCCCTCTCCACAGTCCCTCGAGCACTCTCCCCACGATGTCCACTCTCCCACGGACTCGCACGATGATGAAGCACCGCAGCCTCGACGCTCCTCAATTTGGGTAAGATAAAAACGAAACATCGTTGTTTGGAAACAACCACAAGCACAATTCCACTATACAACCATGTTTTGTAGTGGAATTAAACCACATTTTTGCGACTTGTTTTCCGCCAGTGCACAATGCTATTGAATTAACATCAATGCACGAACGTTATTGTCTCTTGTCGAAACCTAACCAATTCCGGCGAAATATGAAATACATGTCGCCGGAAGACTTTTTTCGACATACCCTTCGTTTCCCGACGCAGTCTTCGATACTGACGCACTCGCGCTTGCGGATCTACAAAGGGGGACATAGTAGGAGAGGAAAGATGGAGAAGATGAGGAGAAAGAAGAAGAGGCACCGAAGAGGGGATGGGAGAGGGAGCGGGAGGAGAGAAGAAAAGGAAGATGGGATGCTAGAGAAGTGAATGAGGAGAGTCATACCTGCTTGCCATCTCCACAAGTGGCCGAGCACTCGCTCCACGGCGACCACCGTGACCACGACCCTCGTCCATCCACGAGGTCCTCCGAGGGACAGTCGCCTGGAATTGAAGAAATATTAGTTGGACTAGTTGTATTTTTTCAATGTTATAAATTTCAAAACAGCGTTGCTTAAAATATTTCTCCTTCTCTTTCTCATATTCTAAGTGATTAAAAGGAACAGAAAATTTTCGCATTATGAACACACATTGCATTCCGCTTCAGTGATTGGAATTTCATGAAACTTATTCGTGAATGTGGAACAAACGATATTATTTGTATTTACAGCGTTACTGTTTTTATCTGCTCGACGGTCAATAACTTCTCACCGTTGACCGCGACGAGTGCACTGTGATCGCAGCCGAGTTGGAGACAGACGCCGCCCACGCAGTACGAATCGTGGCCACACGGAGCACCATCCGGGAATTGGCCCTGAGGAATAAAAATTGAAGGAAACCACATCGGTGTATTATTTTTTCCGAGTTTTTCTGCGTAGCGCCCGATTGATCTACCGCTTGTCGCGGCGAGTTCGCTAGAACAAGGAGAGCCCGCCCATGTCCCTCACCCGAAACTCTAAGGGCATAGAACAATGTGGATATAAGTATTTGCACCGTTATGGTTCTTGGCAATACAGAATCAACGGGTCAGAAATGAGAGTGGTCACAACTAGGGTTGGCAAAGGAAGAACGGCTGTTTTCTGACTAGTCGGTGCGCCGAAGGCCGTAACTCGGCCATATTTGAAGATAAAAATTTTCTGTTGAAAAGGTTTTGTAGCCCTGACAATTCTCCATATCCTGGTGAAAACCAGAAAAACATTGGTAAAAAGGTGTATTAGCCACAACGATTACAAAAGGTAGTTTAGCTTAAGGAGCGGTTACGATCGTCGCACCTGATTCTTAAGCTAAACCACCTTTTGTAATCGTTGTGGCTAATACACCTTTTACCAATGTTTTTCTGGTTTTCACCAGGAGATGGAGAATTGTCAGGGCTACAAAACCTTTTTAACAGAAATTTTTTATCTTCAAATATGGCCGAGTTACGGCCTTCGGCGCACCGACTAGTCGGAAAACAGCCGTTCTTCCTTTGCCAACCCTAGTCACAACTATCGTCGAGAACCCAAGGACATCTAATTCCCATGCTGAACGTCAAATTTACTCATAGAGTATCTGATAGCATGAAAATTAGACACGCTAGGATTTTTAGAAAAATATTTACTCAGTCTTTACCGCTGAGTGAGAGGAAGTGAAAACCGAAAAATACCTTGTTCCTGATCAACTCCGAGTTTTCGAGGTGGCACCACACACGGCACGGCTGAGTTCCGTCTGAAACAAGTTTTAAATTAATTTTTTTAGATATTATTTTTTATGGATTTTCAGAAATATTTTTTTGGAAAGATCTAAAATGATCTTTTAACTGTTGAGTTTCAACTGACTGTTATTAGAGCGCTCGTGACTAGACCGACAATTGATCGCATTGTAGTGTCTTTAATTCCCATCAAAGGATTCATTTTTCTATTTCATTCGGACATTTGGGACCCGGGACCTTGATCAAATTGTAATCAACCCCTTTGGTGAGACAATTCCTGTAATCCGTAAATTCCGGAAAGGCCCACTTCCTGAAATCGGATAACAATCGTCTCGAATCTCATTAATTTTGATGTCAAACCATATTGCATGAAGATAAATGGGGTCCTCGAAGGATTTTCCCCCGAATGTTGAACCATGCCGAATAAAATAAAATTAGAAAGTTAAGCTTCAGATGTTCTCTAAATACTCACTAACTTTATACAATGTTGATCGTACCCCTGTTCGTTCGAGAATAAATACCACAATAAAAATACGAACGATTGAAGCTGGCTCCAGTGAGTTGTCGATCGGGCCGTGCAGGATCACTCATGAGGGCCGTGCAGACGCGATCACCGTACTCCTGTCTGAGGGGGAGAACAGTTAGACTTTCATTATCGGGAACGAAGCCGAAGTTGAAAATGTGCTGATAGATCTTTTCTAACTTTATCGTTTAAATCTCCTCTCTATTGTCAAGAACCCGAAGCGTTCTAATTATGCAACTATTGATCTACCGCCGTTTTATGACCGGTTGGATTAGAAACGGCTCGCGAAGGGGGGGGGGGTATTTGAGTATTTCTGGGCCATACTGGTAGCAAAATGGCGGTAGATCAATAGCTGAATTTTCCCACGATAGCGTGGGTATTAGAACGCCCCGGGTTCTTGACTATACATTGATGTCTGTGTTGAATCCGTATCGGTTTACCAACCGACCATATCTCCTGATCCCCACCTGCTCAGTCCGAGACAACTCGAAGTCGGTTTCCCGCAGAGGAGACCGCGGAGAGCCACGCCCGTGCACGTCGAACCGCCATTGTTGGGACTGCAAGAAGATATCCGAAATTTATAAATAAAGAGAACGAATTGAGAATAAAACCTCCCAATTCCATGACAATAAGTCAAGTCGTGAAGCATAGAGTTTCTATTTTATGAAAATTTTTTTGTTCGAGCTTTTTACGTGACGTTTTTACGTGACGTAGTACGTGAAAAATTGGACCATTTGGAACCTCGAAAATATTCCTATCGAACATACGCAGGATTGATGCACTCCCTGTGCTGGGGCTTGACGTGGATGGAAGCTGTGACGTGGCACTGGCGCACTGGACACTGCTTGTCCCCCGTCCATGGAGACCTGGAAAAACGAGACTTATCAAGCATCTCGTTGTTCTGTTATAGAAAGACCTGATTTTTTTATAGAAAAAAAACTTCCTTTATATAAAAAATTTTTTACAGTTTTGGCGGAAATTGTTCTACAACTATATTTGAACTTCTTTTATGCTCACCAGTTCCCGTCGACCGGTCGTGGCATCGGATCTGATCCTTTCCACTGCGAGCAGCGCCCTTCGATGCAGAACTGTGGAAATATCTTTATTGGCCAGCCAGGGATCATCCAACCTTATCTGCTCCACACCAACTTCCCTCCAGTGCAGGGTGGGCAGTGGAGATGGTCGAACCGCCGTTGCCGCACCTGGAAAGTAATGCGGAAAGGGGAGGGCGAGTGAGGGGAGGAGATAGAGGAAGGATAGAGCAAAAAGAGGAGTGGGGCTTGGAGAAGGCGAATGAGTTGAAGAAGGAACGAAGTGGAGGTGGAAGGAGGATGAGATGGAGAAGTTGGAGGCGGGATGAAAAGCGCGAAGAGAAGAGGAGAAAGGAAGCTGAAGGAGGTGGACAAGCCTACCAAAGTATCCTGCAGATATCGTCCATGAGTCGTCCATTGGGTATTTCCACGACGTAATCGCGTCCCCAGAAGTAACTGCACTGCTGGTCGGCCGTGAATCTGGAATGCATTTATTGCAGTATGTTTCATACTCCCATAAAGTCTTTCGCTGATGGGGAGTTGGATAATGAATACTTTCTCGTTGGATTGAAAATTAATAACGAGAAAGTGTCTACGAGAACACACTAATGCCGTCTTCGTTCATCATGCTTCGGTGTAGCCAATGAATACTGAAGGCTGACGTGTTAATCTCGCAAGTTTGGAAAGCAGTGTCAACCTTCCGTAATGGATTCCCTCGTCCATGCTCACCGTTGGCCAGGCAGCCTCCCATCCGCGAGGTGGCTCCGTTCGGTGAGGCCCTCAGACGAATCGCGAAGGCAGTTGCCTCGGCCGCTTTCACTGCAATCAACAGTTATTCAGTAGTATCGTCCATGACCTGCATTTAGATGACGACCTCATATCAGCACTGTTACAGAGAGCAGAGCTTTTAGTCTCATATCAACACTGTTACAGAGAGCAGAGCTTTTAGTCACTTGATTATTATCACGGTCTACAGAAATGTTTCAGGTTTGAGTAGTACGAATTGAAACTTCAAAATTCGAACCCTTCAAATATTCTGCTGAAACACATCCAGTAGCTATTCTCTGCTACTGTCTGACAAAGTGCTCATTTCCCGAGTGCCCTTCTGCACTCTTAGGCAAGAAGTGCAAGGTTGTAAACGATAGCGAGTGAGTACACGGGGAAAGACAATAAAATACTCACTCGAGCTGCAGGAGGAAGGCGTTGAACTCGCGCACCGAACACTCAGACCATGTCGTTTTGCCTGCAAAGGTCGTGCAGTTGAATTTGGTACTGACATTGAGGAAATTCATGATATGCAAGAAATCCGACGTTACACAGCAAAGATTATTTCCTTCGCCATAAAAATAATTGAGTATCAATTTGTAGATATCATCATTACGAAAAGTGCGATGCTGATTTTGAATCGCCCTTTTCGAACATAAGACGCTTACCAGCCCCATTGACAGCACTCATGAGACAGCAACTGCGACTGCACTGGTTCTGGACGCCATCGTGGACCATACCCATGCTGCAAGGATTTAAAGTATAACGTTTGTGTAAGAATCTTGAAAAGATTTCACATTGCTCAATTTCATTCTTGAAATTTTGCGTAATAACTTGAAATTATTCGAGAAGTGAATGTGTTAAATAATATTGTCTAAAGAAGGCGCGTACTTGTGTCCGTCGTGGACCATACCCGTGCTGAAACATGACAAGTTTCCACGTTTTTTGTAAAGAGCATGATGGCTTGGAATTATTTGTGGATTAGTGTTGACAAAATTCATCCGAAGTCTAGAGATGATCATCTCGGATGATCATCCGAGATGATTCATCTTATTGTTAGACAAGTGAAGCGACTCCAGACATTTCGGATGATTTCATCTCATCTTCATCTTCGGATGAATTCTGCCAACACTATTGTGGATGAATCATTTACTAATAAAGAGTAATCCGAAACATACTTGTGTCCCATTTCGTGCGCGAGGACGAAGGATCGTCCAAGATGCATTCCCTCCACGAGGGAGCAGGCGAACAGCGGATCACACATCCTAGCTACTGGCGCCACCCCAGCAACGGATGCCGTCGTGTGGTAGATGTCGTAGCTGAATAGGAGTATTGTCCGGTAATATAAATAGTGATGCGGAGGCGACGCGCGAACTACTCAGCGCTAAGCAGCGAAATGATCTATTTTCAAGCGCAGAAGATAGATCACTACGCTGCTTACCGCGAAGGTAGTTCGCGCGTCGCCTCCGCATCACCATAATACCGGACAACAATTGCTATTTTGAAGCTGCGAAGATAGAAAGAGAATGGTGAACCAAAGAGATTTATTTTAAAAATTATTGAAAAATCTCGGAAATAATAGGGCCAGATTTACAAAATAATCAAAAGTTGGATACGATTCCCGAATGAGGCGAGATATTTCCTACTCGCACTCGTCTGAAACCTACCCCGTAAGCAGAACTCCGTGGTCCCAGTGCTCGGCGTTGGTTAGATCCGTTCCCGGATTGATCTTTGACTGGTGTCGGCAGAATCCGTCGAGGAGGCTCTGTGCCTGGCCGTTCTTATGTGTCGACGTCTCGAGGCCGGTCTGAATTCAATAATATCTTATGATTTCACCCAAAAGCATCAAAAGAAATTGGATTCGTAGTGAGTTTCAATGATGGTAAAAAGGTTTCGTTCATAGTTGATTTCAATCAATCACCTCCAAGTAGTATAACAAACGGCAATTCTATTCAGCATTGACGCGTTATGAAGCATCTACGCCACAGGAACCTTTCAATGTAGCTTTCGAATCACAAGAAATTGAAGTTGCCCTGAGTTTCGATGATGGTTAAAGGTTCCGGAGCATTGACTCTATTGGAGACCCTCCATTGAGCTTCCGGATTACGTTTCACTTTCAATGCGACTCCCAATAGAATCACACAAGGAGATTTGCATGATCTTAACTAGTCCGGAAAACGCAAAACCAGAGAACTCATGCAGTATTATCTCCCAGGGAAATAGGCAACCTTTTTTTTTAAATAAACGAAATGCCCTTACCGGCTGGCTCTTCCACATTTCGAATCGAACGATGACAATCTCGAGGTTGGGCGAGAGCGTCGGCTGCTGGTACAGAACGTGGACGTTGTTCATCAGCGCCAGCGAAAAGTCCACGAGGTGCTGCTCGGCGTCCCTGAACGAGGGCTCAGTAAAGGGATGCAGGATTGCAGACGGGAAAACAATCGCAGAACGATGTGCTCGATTAGATATGAGAAGCTTCTACCTACTAATGTTATTATACCCCCCAGTTCTACCATATGCCATAGATAACAGGATCCCCACGCAATGCTACCGATAGTGTTCCACCGGGTGATTGATTAGATTGGGAAATTCGCTGACGCAGTGAAATTGAAAACTTATTCGAGGACACAAATAAATAATCCTGGCTGAAACATACACTCAATCTAATGAGTTTTATGTAGCCGTTTGTCCACATCTCAACGAACCTGCTGAAGTCCCTCTGGAAGTGTTCGAATAGTTTCGAGTCGAGGAAGAGTCCGATCTCGAGTGTGATGGGATCCATTTGGGGGAAGATGAAGGAAGACTCGAGGCTGCCGATCGCCGGCACCGAGTAGTTCAGGGAGAAGAGATCGGCTGAAATGTTTTCCGTGGATTTAAATTCCTATTTCACGGAATACTATTCCACGGATGTCAAACTTTTACGGTTTTCAGATACACTTTTGCATCTATAGCGAGAAGAGATCGGCTGAAACCAATGTGTTTCATGCATTCAGCTATAACTATTGAAATGGAGTATCATTTGATCGATCGTAATCGTTCACCAAACTAAACATTACAGTTCTTGTTGTGCAAAGGTGTCTCCGCCGTTTATCCAAGAATTTATTTGCACCGATGACGACGAAAAACCACTGGTATGACTTTTTGTTTCCAGTCCCTCTCGTATGAAATGAATGTGTTTCATGCCTTTGTCTATAGACTGTGGTTAATGAAATGGAGTCTTATTAAGTATTACAGTTCTTGTAGCGGAACTGAGTCTCCACGGTTAATTAAAGACTTTCTTTGCCCAACGTTCTTGCGTGATATTGAAGACTACTGTGAAGTCCACGACTGAGTCCCTACTCTCAATCGACCTATCGGTTAGTTGCCACTCCCTGTCGAAAGAACCCTAGTCTTCAACATTTCTTGCAATCCCATCATCTTCGTCTACTCATCGCTCCGTTCACCGATCACTAATTCCGTGTTCCTCGGTTCTGATGCGATTGGCAAAGGGGGAGGAAACTTCGTAATTCGAAGGGGATCTCGGGAATTCGAATTGTAAAGTTCCGCGCGCTCCCCCGCATTGACTCTGCCCCCTCGTTAGGGAGTTCGACTAATTCGAAGTTCCCCCTGTGGTCGCGAACTCGAGAACGCCTAATTTACAAGTTCCATCAATAGAGTTCCACAAAGTAAATCTCATGAGATGCGCTGTGCCTATATTCTCGGAATTTCGTACGTGAAACGAACCCCAAAGATAAAAAAGGGACTTTTTAACGTTTTGCAGTAATTCATTGCACCCTTCGTATAAATACCCCTTCTGTCTGTTGAGATGCAAACAGGGAACGGTCACAGTATGCTCAGTGCTTAGTCAACTATGGTGGTGGTTCCAAAGCTGTTCCGTTTGCGTTCCGTTTGCACCTGCTCTCTCTCCACTATTCTCTCGTTTCTCTAACCTGTCTGGGCAGTTAGAGAAACGAGAGAACAGTGGAGAGAGAGAGCAGGTGCAAACGGAACGCAAAAGGAGCAGTTTTGGCACCACCACAATAACTCTGAGACGGAAATACCTGTGAGGGGCGAATCGACGGAGGCACTGGAGTCACAGAAGCCCGTGGAGTCGATGGCATTGAGTCTCGTGAGCTCCTCCTCCAGGCCATCCTCGAGATCAGCGAGAAGACCCGACGATCTCTTATAAACTATGTGCTTCTCCTCCTGAAACACGATTATCGATTGATAGGAATTATCGATTGATTGGTCTTGGTTCTGATCTCTGCAGCTGGCACTGTTCATTGGCTTCCTCGTGACGAACCAGGAAGTGACCTTACTGCCTTCTTTTTCAACCTCATTCTAGTGCGTGGAAGTGTTCTGCTGCGGGGATCAAAAGGTACAGGAAGATTGGACCAATTTAGGATCTTGCCATGAAGTTACGCGCGCAAGAGATGTCAAAAAGTGTTAGTTAACGAGAGGACGTTTATATATAACTGGAATTATGCCTCTTGGCCTTCAGCTGACAAATATGACTACCTTCCGCAGCCCTGCCTTCAGCTGACAAGTATCACTCAAATTACCCACCTGCCATTCGTGACTCCTTTCCGGCAGTGGATGGAGAACGAGGAAGTGGTCATTCATGTCGAGTGTCCCCATCGTTTTTCGACAGTCCGATAGGGCAACCTCAAAGAGTTCCTCTCGTCCTGAACCTTGCTTCCCGTCGCGACAGTTCAATGTAGGGTGCTACCATGTATCTCTCCCACGAGCTAAACGGTTTCTTGCGTCACGGCTGATTTTTACGCGAAATTATAGCCGTAACGTATAATAGAAGTGAAGAATCCTAATGAAAAAACCGCTTGAGTTTCAGCGAAGTTCGAAAAGCTATTGTTCAGTGATTCGATTGGTGAAAACTTGGATTTTAGCCGAATCAAATACCTTCTTCTTGGTGTGCGACAGGAGCTGCCCATGGTAGTGGCAGTCGGTGACAAGGCCGCGCTTCTCCTCCACTGAATCGCCGTCCCGAATGAACAAAGAGGCCGAGGGACGCACCTGAAGATAAAATTATCGAAACATCTTGAGTTTCAGCGGAGACGTAATCAAGTTTGGAGCGCAAAATATTCTATTCTTCAACGATGCCTCGATAAAATAACATTTATCCTTCTTTCCCTTGCAGTCAGTGTAAACATTCTCTCCTTGCCCTCGAACCAAGTTGAGTTTCAAAGGAAACCAAAATGATTGTCGCATGCGATATTTTCTAATGTTATGTTCAAGAGTTGTTCCAATATCCCTTGCGTTATGCCGATCTAACGGCAGCTCGATCTCTGTGTCCTTCTAAAAAATTACACAGCCTCGATCTATCTCGTCGGGACGGCTGAGCCCTTGAGCTTCGAATAACTCGCACCAAGGCTCTTCCGCCTCCTCCCTTTGACCTCCACAGCAATACTCGATTGACACTCGCATTGATAAGACACTCCTATTATTGGGAGGGTAGGAGGTGAATTCTGGCAACCCCGTCCATCGACTGGACAGGAGCCATCGCTCGAGTACCCACCCCAACACATCGAATGTCCGTAGTGCTTCAAGGGCCGGGCCGCCCAAGGGTGGGCGAGCTCAAACTTCTCTCTCGCTCGCTGTCATAACATGGCTGCTCAGTCAGCAAATATCGCGCGCTACCTCAATTATAGAACGCCTCTGAGCGCTAGTTCTCGGCGCGCGGAACGATCACGTAATCCCTCCATGGCTTGCGGCATAAATAAACCGGTAGCAAGGCCTACAGGGACAGAAGGCTTCCTCTATCCTCCAATACCTCTAGTTGCGCGGCCGCTTAGCGGGATTCCGCCCTGTCTATTCAATGGACTGCCGGTATATCTGGTGTGTGTGGCGTAACTACTGCCTATAGGGTGAATGGCACATTTGTGCCATTGATGGTGACGCATTGGGAGGGAGGAAGAGAGCCGGATGCCTTTGCCAGTATTACAGTCAGAGATGGTGAGTAACATGTGAAAGGAAAGAAAGAGCGAGCACCGTTCGATATGGCCTAAAGGGCACAGAACATGAAAAGGGAAATGCTGAGCAAACAAAGATCCTCCCAGACAACAAAAAGGACTTACCAGCTTGTGGTTGCGCTTCAGCCGCATTACATATGTATCGTTGAAGGCGTGCACTTTGACTTCTATCATGCCATCTCGAACGGAGCGCTTCTCCACCTGCAGGAGAACAACTTCAGAAATGCTTTCCAAAACTGTTCATTCTTTCACGCCACTTTTCTGAAGGTCTCCCAAAATCTTTAAGTAGAAGATCTGCTCAACATCATGATTTCTTTGAAAATATCACTTTCCATACGTCTACGAAATGCTTCATTGGCAAATGCCCTCCCATTGGCAAATGCCCTCCCAACGTTTGGGCACCAGGCAAATGCCTGGTGCCCAAACGTTGTTCCTACTCTTTTAAGAACATCTCATACCCTCGCCAGCGAGTATTCTGGCACGGACGCTGCATGATTAACTCCAAAAGTCGTGTGCAGCTCGCGCTTCGTCAACCGATGGTGCAGAGCCTGCAAAAAAAACGAATTTCTTGGCACAGTGCCAATCTAAACGAGGGTTCAGATCCTGCAAAGTCTTTTTTTTGTTACTTCAAGTTGCTCCAGGAAACGAACACCCCCCTTCTTCTGCCTAAATGCTGCACTCCAAACTGGCTGTGGGATTTATGCCGACCTTTCGACCCTCTCTCTCTCTCCACTATTCCCACAGTGGAAACTTTCGCCCCTGGAGGATCTGGCAACATTATACTGCCTCCTCCGAAAACCTGCCCACCCGTCCCTCCCAGCTTACCTGAGTAACGTAAAGGCACACGGCCGCGAGGACGAGGAGTGGCCGAGGCATCAGAAAGAGAAGAAGCTGCCCTCGCCGGCCATACACCGAGATCTTCAAGGAAGAAGAACAATGTCGCGAGGTGTTGTAAGACGGCTGCCGAAGGGCAGATTAAGAGAGAGAGATCGAAGGAGGAGAAGGGAGGGATGGTGACAAGCTGAATGTGTGCCAATTGGGCAAAGGACGCGCGCGCGGGGGGAAGAAGATGAAGCTGGATGACCTCCAACAGCGTGGCGCGGCGCACGGGAGCAAGGATGCAGACTGGAACAGAGTGAACAGCAGTGCAGACAGAGAGCACGATTGGGGTCATCAGCAGATGCTGGTAAACGAGCTGGTGAGGGGGGGCTGGCGAGCGGCTACTGGAAGCCATGAGGGATGAGAGGGAGTGGGATGTCTATCTAGTCCCTCTCCTCCCCCTCCTCTCCTCCTCTCCCCACCGAGTGGCGGCCAGTGGCCGGCCACCGGCCACTCCTCTACCGGTCAGTGGGCAGGCGTGATTATGAAGTAGAGAGGGGAGGCGAAAGAGAAAGCGAGCGCGCACTTTTACTCTCACTGTCTCTCTTCGAACACGAATAAGAACTACGAGCCTCCAGCTGCAACTCGAACACCCAAAGCAGTTCTCAGATATTATCAGGCGAAGAAAACGCTTCTAAATTAGCGTTCCGTTCGAACAGTTCTATCTCCATGGAAAAAAATGGTTTCTTCCAACCTCTGGCAGGATAAAGACTATAAATAGGGGCCGCAAGCTCCGCCCACTTTGAGGGGGACACGAAATCGCAAAAAAGTGGTTTTTCTCGAAAAACATCGAAACTACTGCGCCAAAAAGGTCGATCAAGGGGGTCAAATTGTAGCCTTTGAAATTCTACACAAAACGTAGATCGATCGAAATTCAAACAAACACGATATTCAAGGTTTTGAACGCGAGGAAAGAGAACAACCCCATCGCACACCAG
>JACMIG010000362.1:0-34507 GCA_014805385.1 Levipalatum texanum
AGAAATGAAATGCGGGCAGTTTGCCTAATTGCCGGTCGCACTCTCCGGATTTCATTTCTGACCCGATTTAGCCCTGATGTGGGCTGTTTTCTGCTTTTCAACTGTAGCTCGGCCACGCTCTAAATGCTCAAAAAGAGAACGGGGCGATTAGACCCCTTTTTAGCCGAGTTTTACCGATTATAAAATTTTATGATAATTTATGATATTTCGTGCGTTTTCTTCCAAGCGTACGGTATTTGGAGTCTCTGTTAATTAATTTACACAAGGCGAATCCCTGATAGATTCTCATTGTGAGAATCGTATCGATGCATTTAACGGTAGATCTTACGTGACTACTACTCAGTGACAATGAAACTCAAATGGCCACAGGGGGGTACTTATCTGTCACACCGATCTGTAGTGGTTCTCAGCAATTTTGAGGGTGACGAGGTGGGGAACTCCTTCTCGCACAAGACACGACATCATTCGTCCTCGGGCACTTTGTAATGAACGATGAGGAGGAGGAGGAGGACGGGAAAGGAGGGGGAGAGGAGAGGAGGAGAGGGGGAAGAGGGAGAGGAGAGAAAAGGAATTTGGCACCTCAGCTGATTTCCGTGCACTGTCGCTACACAAAAGACAAGATGGTGAGGATAAGGCGGGGGAGGAAGAGAGGAGGAGGGGAGAGGAGGGAGGAGAGGTGGAGGAGGAGTGAGGTCATCGAGATAGCTTGTCGAGCACCGAACAATAACTGCTACGAGATCGAAGAGCTAGAACAGCGAGAGAGCAAGGAGGAACCGGAGAGCCCAGGCGGCTTGAAAACAGAAAATACGTGAGCGTCTCATTGTCTGCTTGGTTACTCAGAACTTCGAGATTCTCCCCCTCACCTCTCCTCCTCCCTTCCTCTACTCCTATAAAAGTCCCGGCTCGAGAATGAACCAGCAGCTCTCAGCTCATTTCGAAACTAACAATGTCTACCGCATCGTCCTACAAGCCCATGGTCCAGCTGGCTACTGTAGTAAGTTCCTTGAGGAAGTTACTGTAGTTATCTGCTTTTGGTCTCGCAGTGGTTCATTGGGTTACTGTAATTTCGTGCAATAGGTGTCTCGAAGCGACTTTGAGAGAAACGGCATATTCTGGGACCCGAAGCAATTAAGAGGGTTACTGTAGCTACTGGCTCCCGACACAATCACGAGAATTACTGTATACACTTCCAGGCCTCTGGTATCGCGCTCATCGGCATCGTTGCCTTCCTCGGCGTCATGGTCAACGACATCTCGTCCTTCCACGACGATGCCCTCGTGGAGCTCAGCGAATTCAGGGTACGATATAGGGTTCAGTTTGCGATTGTACGCAATCAGTTTGCGATTCCCCTCCCCAAAATGAACATTTTTTTCCATACATTTTTTCCAGATGATCTCCAACAGCGCGTGGGCCGATATGGTTGGTGCTGCACCGGCTTCCGTCTCCGTCAAGGTTTATACACAAAATATAAAAAAAATAATTACCTACCGTACCCCAGGCATTCTTCGCGGGACGCACGCGTCGTTCCGCCGGAGCCCCGGGAGTCAAGCCCATGTGCGGATGCGGTGCCGGCGAGAACAAGTGCCCCGCTGGTAAGCGTGCTCAAAGCTACCGTATCCCAATCACTCCGCTCAAACGTACCGTAACCTAATGTTCCTCTCAGGACCTCCTGGACCTCCTGGAGCTCCTGGAGCTGCTGGAGACGATGGAGTCAAGGGAGATGATGGTGTCGATGGAAAGAGTGGACTGGCCCTCGCTGCTGAGGCCCTCACTGCGGGAGCTGGATCCGGAAACGGATACGATGTCGTCGGATCGACCTGCACGCAGTGCCCCGCTGGACCTCCCGTAAATATTTATATTATCGATTAATTATTGATTTGATGATTATCGATTTATTCAGGGACCCCCCGGACCCGATGGACCCGCCGGAGGACCCGGAGCTGACGGAAACAACGGAGTCGATGGAGCCCCCGGCAAGGACGGAGAGCCCGGCAAGGATGGAGAGGCCGGAGATGCCGGAGAGAACGCCGAGGATGGAGCTCCCGGACTCGCCGGACCCCCCGGAGACAACGGAACCAAGGTACGGTAGCGGCTTCCAGTCAGGACCAAATTGAATTTAAATTCAAATTCTTAACGGGTACGGTAGTTTTCCAGTCGGGACCAAATCAAATTCAAAGTTAAATTTTTTAAAGGGACAAGGCGCCCCCGGACCCGCCGGACCTGAGGGACCTTCCGGAGACGCTGGACAGTACGGACAGCCCGGAGCTCCCGGAGAGGACGGAAAGGACGGAGCTGAGGGACCCGCAGGAGATGCTGGCAAGGACGGAGAGGCCGGAGCTGATGGAGTTCCCGGCACCGCCGGAGGACCCGGTCTCCCCGGACCCGATGCCGCCTACTGCCCCTGCCCCCCGAGGTAAATAACCTATTTATTATAGATTTTCGATCTTATAGTTATATTGTTATTAAATAATTAATAATAATACTTTCTAGGTCCTTCGACGTGCACCACGAGCCGGCGTCCGCTGGCTACCGCCGCTTCAGGAAGCACTAGACGCCTTCTTGCCGTGACAATGGCACACTCAACGTTTTCTGTACAGTCTCGCGGATGTACGCTGATAAAATTAGTTTTCTTGAGAAAGAAATTACTCGTGCACCGCAGAAAAAACATGCTCTCTGACAGCCTCTTCCAAAAGGATCGCATACTGAAATCATATCGCAAACTGAAAAGTACTGTAGACCAAAGGGTCAACCGGTCATGACCCGTTTGTTCCGTTCAAATCCTCACGTTGTTCGTTCTTATCGCGATCCTTGATAGTGGTGTTGATTATTGCGATATCCCGGTCCACCCCCGTCTCCGTGCCACCCACTTACATCAGCATTGACAATCGGTGCTTCGAAATAGGGCGCTCTTGCGAGACATTGCACAATTCCACATGCAGCTTCAAAAGGGCTCAGACTTCCCCCCATTAGACAGTCAGTAGTCACAACTATCCGTGGCAACATGTTCTGAAGCTATGTAATTCAGCCAGCTTCCGCGCTCCAGTCAGCGCGAAATGAAGAAAAGTAAGTGGGGACGTCGAATGGCATCGAACTTTCTCTCTGTCGGAACTGGTTTTCCATGCTCTCCCTATTGAGCGCGCTGAACTAACATCGCGCGGGGCGTTAGTCAACCATAGGGGCGTTAGTAATCCATTATTACAAAAGCATAGAAAGTGATCCGCTCGTAGCTCGGGGGAAAAGACCAAGCTAGACTGGCAGTGATTGGCAGTTCCAACTTTCACTCTGCGCGCTCCACGTTATCTCCACTCCCTGCTGCGCGGCTCTTAAGTTGCGGCCTTCACCCGCTTTCACTTCCTCTTTCGTACCACTCTATCCGCTATAATGCTGCTGGAAAGCCATCCGCAGAACATCTGTACGTTAATGTAAAATTTGCGAGCTTCACGCATTATTTATATTTTTATTATGACCAGCCCTTCTAAGTAAATATGTCTGGTTTTCCCTGAAGATTCCCACGTATTTCAGCCATGGATCGAATAGCGGATCAATCGGACGAGCCAGTGAAGACGTCCAAGATGCCAGTAGTAAAGATGGAGACGCCACGGGCACCGAATAAGGTCGCCGCCGCCGGACTCGCCAGTCTCTACGGTAGTTTTTGAATCTTCTTTTTTTTCGCGCTCTTGATAATCAGGGCCGTCGTTGCAGGAGATGACGACGACCTCGTCGTGGACGGCGGAGTCGTAGTGGAGAAGGGCGGATTCGCCGCCGACTTTCTGCTGCGCGCCGAGCCGGAGGAGGTGGGTGGAATTTGTATTTCTGTAGGGAAAAAGGAAAACAAATCGCACTAATTTCCAGCCGTATTTTTGCGGCTTTCCTCCAATGACTCGATCTTTCACGGTGGAGCAGATATCGTTCTCCAACTATTATCACTCCCACAATTTTTTCGCCGTTTGGAAACCCGGTGAATTTCCGCGCCGTAGATGGGATAAAAAATCATTTTAATTCGATGCAGGCAATAATCCTAGGCGTTCCACTCAAGAATTAACAATCGATTGGTTATATTCCGTCAACCCTTCAGCACGACGCCTACATCGTGCACATACGGAAGCTGCTGGTGGAGGGCGAGGGCGAGTCGCTCGTCGAGGTCGGCGTCCCCATCTCCGCTTCCTCCACCGGAGTCGGCAAGGGTCAGTGCGATTTATTTAAAGAGGTCCTCACAAATAGTGAACTTACTGCGCTTATTGTTAGCAACGACCTGTTTTCACGGAAGAATATTTGAGAATAAGGATTGGGAGTAAATGGTACCAATCTTCTTGGCTTTGACTTGTAACAATTATCAAAATGGTGCATCTCGCATTCACCTGGTTTATGCGATCCTTACAATTAGTAAAGAGTAATGTCCGCATCCTCTACGGGAGTCGGCAATGATCAGGGATTTATTTTATAATAATTTGGATATGATGTTGACCTATCATCAATTGTTCTCTACCTTCATAATAATTAACGCAATTGTCAATCTTGATCACACATCCACCTGGTTTTGTGCGAGTCACCGAAAACTAGTAAAATAGTCAAAATTCCCCACCCCCAACTCCGCATCCTCATCTGTAGTCGGCAAGGATCACGCCATTTTTGAAGGGACTCTCACAAACTCCGAATTTATTGTTAGCGGAATATTCGCTCAACAGGAAGGATACATCAATTTTGGCCTAACATTATCTATAATTATTACGATCGTGTTCCTCGCATGCGCCTGGTTTGTGCAAGCCGCAGAAAAAGTTAGAGAAAATACCCCCACTGTTCCCATTTCGTTCACCGTAGTCAATGGTAGAAGTACGGAATATCTAAACCGACCCTCGCGAAGGCCAGACTAACTGCGTTTTGCAACTACCAGTTTTCGTGGGATTGTTAGTCGCTAAACGTTTCCGTGAAAGAAAGAATAATGGCTGTCCTTCGGAAAGTGAGCCCTGCGATCGGAACATAAATTAATCACGGCTTTTGAAATCGCCAACGTTTTAGCAAGGGAGAATGCTATTTCACTACTTCCAGCGGTCGTGTAAGAATAATGGAATATTTAGTTTGACGATAATTGCGACTACCAATCGCTCCTGATCTATCCGCATTGAAATTACCAAAATCGTGCTTCTCGCATTCACGTGGTCTTCGCTCTTGATCCACAATCAGCGTAATTTAAACGATTTATAAAACAATCGCGCATGTAGCATTCGCCTGGTTTTCAGTCTCCGACAACGAATGATACAAATGGACGAAATGCCTTATCTAATCGGAACCACGCAGGTGGAATAATGGTGGATTGTTTGGTTTGAACATTTCTGACTACGAATCGACATTGAGTTGTCTTTATCGTAATGGAAAAAATGGTGCGCCTTGCATCCACCTGGTTTCCTGTGAGGTTCAATTCTAAAAAAAATTCCTTTGTCGCATTGCGTAAATACGTAGAAGTGGAATATGCATTCATATAAATGTACATCTTTTATTGCCACTTCTTTGAACCGCTCCATCTACCGCGATCATTACAGGAGGCCTCCCCGAGGCGGACCTGGAGCGAGCCCTCGTCGCTCACGCTGAGATCCTGAAGAAGGTACGGCAGCATTTATGCGTTCCGGATATGACAAATGCCATCCTCCTTGATAAACGCCAAGTGAGAGTCGAATCAACTATCGCTACTAGACTAGATCAAATGCCCGGTGAATTGGTGTTTTCGCGTGTTGTTATAGACCCATGAACTCCTTCCCGATCGATGCGTGATCGACTGATGCTATAACTATTCAATACTCTGAAACCAGTTGATTTGATGCGTTCGTCAAATCTTTACTACTCCAGTGATTTTTGAGTCATAATCACATCAGCATTCTGGTGATAATCAATCAATATCCACTATCTATCAATCAATATCTCAACCCCCTTGCAGGTGCCCGCGGTGGGAACGCTGATCGAGCGTCGGAAGGGCGCGGGTGATCGGTGCACGGCCGTCCTCCTCGTACGCGATCCGCCCGTCGAGCAGGACTTTATCGAGGTATTGAGCGGAACGGCAGGTTTAGATGGCTTGGAGTTGGTGTCCGATTGACGAGACGGACAGGAAAAAAGTGCCCGATTCAAGGCTGATTGCGGAACACTATTGAAAGGGATCTTATCGAGGCATCGCATTGTATGATTGGAGGCCTCCAGAGTTCCAAGACATTATCTCAGCAGCACAAACTGTCTGATAGCGTTTGTGTGCAGCGTAAAACGGTCTGGTAAGCTATTTGCAATCCGAAAGAACGGAGTTTTGATTTTGTCTGAGCTGATGCGGTCGCATTGTAGTTCGGGAAATACTAGTGCAATAACCGCATATAGTTGCGTGCATCCACCTTGTTTTGTAGCGGCATTTTAGGAAAGCGAAAATCGATAATTAAAGATGACAAAATGTTTTTTGGCAATTCAATCTAATACAGGTGCGCGTGGCAGTCGTGGGCAACGTGGATGCGGGAAAGTCGACGCTTCTCGGGGTGCTGACACATTCGGCTCTCGACGATGGAAGAGGATCCGCACGGCAGAAGCTCTTCAGGTGATAAACGTAGTAGCGCGTCTCCGCGATAAACGCATTAGCTTCTCGAGAGGATAAATGCAGTAGGAGGATGATACTGTTGTTCTCTCCAATGACGGACTTTTATCTGTTTGTTGTTCAATTTTCAAGCGCGATTCGGGAACTTATTAGAAGTATTGTCAAATCCATTCCTATTTACTGACAGCTGATTTGCCATTCTACCTGGTTCGCGTGGCTTTCAACCTGGCGATAATAATCGTTCCCTTCCCCTTCCATACAAACCAGTGGAAGCGCTGCTGAACTCGCAAGTAAATCATTAGTTATGTCTAGCTGGCGGCTGATACGACGGATAATATCATATTATGCAAGGTCGAAAACAATTTTTCACAATCAGAAAACTAAAAAAATGTTTTCTTAGTACTCGGAGGAAAACCAGGGGGATTTGTGCTGCGTGGGTTAGTGGTTACATGTGCATTGGCAGAGAATCCCAATCCGTTATCAAATAGCTTTGGAAAATTACTATCAAAAATGTACTCCAGGCACAAGCACGAGTTCGAGTCCGGGAGGACGTCGTCGGTCGGCAACGATATTCTCGGATTCGATGTGGAGGGAAAGGTTGGAATCTCCTCCTCCCCCTCTCCTCCCGGCCCCCTCTTCCCTCTCCCTCCTTCGTCTCTGTATTCATTTCCGCTCTCCCTCGATTCTCCCCTTTACATCATCCATCTCTTTTCTTTATTTCTCTACCCCTTCCTCATCTCCTTGATCTCTCTTATTTCCCCCTCTTCTTTCCTCCACAATCTCCTGAGGGCTGATGATTACGGTACCTTGTAGATCGTCAACAAGCCCAACCCCCACAACGGCCACCTCGACTGGGTGCAGATCACGAGGGACTCGAGCAAGGTTTGCAACATTTTATTTCATCTGGTGTTGTAACGGACGAAGAGTACATCGATGTTTCTTCACTAGTACTGCGATTTATTGAAAGCGCGAAACGCAAAACTCACTGGATGGAACAGACTGATTTTTTTCAATCCTTGTTATGCTTTTCGATAAAATAGTACAAGGAACATACGCTCATTTGGATTGGGATACGTTCCGATGACGAATTGTTTAAAGAATTAGCCCATTTTGTTATTTCCCACCTCCACGGTGTCAATTATCGTGGTTTAATTTTTTTTGCACTTTAATATTTTTTCAGGTCGTAACGTTCATAGATCTCGCCGGACATGAGAAGTACCTGAAGACGACGATTTTCGGCATGACCGGCCACGCCCCCGACTACACCATGCTCATGGTGCGTTTTAGTTAATTGAACCATGTCCATGGATGGTGTACCTTGTCACTTATTGGTGGTACGAAATTTATGTTAGTTTTTGTACCATTAAAAGCAGGCAATTTTGTGCGCGAGGCCTCAATAATTGGAAATTCCACTGGTCTGCTGGTAATTCGTTCCCAGTTTCCACTTTATCTCAATGTTTATCTATCGATACGAACACTTTGACCCTAAAATATTGTAAATGAATCCAGGTCGGTTCCAACATGGGCATCATCGGCACGACGAAGGAGCACCTCTCGCTGGCGCTCTCCCTCCACGTTCCGGTGTTTATCGTCGTCACCAAGGTAGGAATATTGGCGATCTTTGTAGTGGTAAAATAAAATACGGGGTGTACAAATCGGGGACTGCCTTGAGCGTTGGAACATGAGCCCTCTCTTGGGGTCATGGGAATAATATTTATTTGTGAACCGCTGAAGGGGATCCCATTGTTCCAATTCTTCAGTGCATCAATTCAAATTGATCGTGCAGCGGCGAACCAGCGGGATCAGAGTTAATGTAGGCTTTACCGAGATGGCATTATTCCCTTCAGGTCGACATGTGCCCTCCGAACATTCTCGAGGAGACGATGAAGAACATCAATCGGCTGGTCAAGAGTGAGTAATTACTCGATATTTCAATTCTCGATGAAACCTAGATCCGCCTGGTTTTTTCCATTTATCCAAATAAATCCATTCATTGCAGGCCAGGGCTGCCGCAAGATCCCGGTGATGATTCGCAACACGAATGATGTCATCCTCGCAGCCGTCAAGTTCCCATCGGCTAGGTGGGTGTCGGGCGATACGGTATTCCTGTCAGAGACCCGCCACGATATGCAATTCCTGATTAAAGTAACCGCCGGATCCCTCCACGATTTCAAGGGACTGGTTCCTGTAGCTTGCCAGGTCCTGCAGCATCGCAATTTAATTGTGGTTATTGAAGCTCCCTTGGTCTCGCCACGATTTTCATAAAGAATTACTGTAGCACGCCAGCGACCCCATGGTCCCACCTCAATACTTACCGTAATCATCTTGTCTTCTCAGGATATGCCCCATCTTCCAAGTCTCCAACGTCAGCGGCCTGAATCTGGAGCTGCTTCGGCAATTCCTCAACATTGTGCCACTGAGGCGGACGCTGTGTGAGGCAGATCCCGCCCACTTCCAGGTATGTCGTGTTCCGTACTGTATACGGTGCCAATTTATGATATGCATTTAATCAGTGAAATTTGCTCTATTTGAATTCAACAAATTGAATCAAGGTGAATTGGACGCGCACTGTTTCGATTTTACATTCGTATTCACATTTTGGTCGATTTGAGGTAGGCGGAGAGAAAACGATATAAAATATATTTTTATGGAAGATCAGTTGGAAAAATTGAAGTTGTAGAAGAATCAGTGATACTAGCATCCATAGCTACCATTGCAAACCTCGTGATTCCATGCAATAGGTGGTAATCAAATGATATTCTATAAGAATAAAAAGCCAATTCCTGAATATCCCGAAGGACAACAGAATATTGCTTCGATTGCTTCCATTGCAAACCACGTGCATGCATGCAGAACGTGGCGAACAAATAATAATAGAATAAAAATAGATAGATATTTCACAAGCAACTGTGATATTAAAAAATCTCACCCCTTCCAGATCGACGACGTCTACTGGGTGGAGGGCGTGGGGACGGTGGTGAGCGGGACAGTGCTCGCGGGAAAGATTTCCGTCAACGACACCCTCATGCTCGGTCCCGACGGACTGGGACAGTTCACAGCGCTGCCCGTCAAGAGCATCCATAGGTGAGCATTATAAAGGACTTTCTAATCAATAATATGGAATAAATGATATGAAAACATGCATCCCTCGTTTTTTTCCATAGATAATGGTGATCTTGTTTTTTTTGTAAATCAACTTTAAAAATCTTCTTGCAATCCCGGTGGTTTATTCCTATACCACTCCTATATTACGCGCGTCGCGCGGAATATAGGAGTGGATATCGAATGCAGATTTCAATGGATATCCTCCATAGAGATGTAAATCACATTACATTCCGCTCTGTACCAGAAGTCGTTTAGAAACGTTATAAAGACGGGAATAATGAAGTGCGCAATTTATTTCCTTATTTTCCAGAAAGCGCCTCCCCGTCGAGTCCGTGCGCTGCGGGCAGACGGCATCGTTTGCACTCAGGTACGGTAGCATTGATTGAAGTTTCTTCTCGTCGGGACCAAACACGATTCAAATACCACGTCATTCCAGGAAGATAACGAAGCGAGAAGTGCGCAAGGGCATGGTCATGGTGGATCCCGCGCTAAATCCCGTCGCCAGCATGGTCTTCGAGGCCGAGGTACGATATGTCCGTGTATTTCGGGAGCGTAAGATTGAGTTTGGGATGATCACTGTTTTACGGAATTTATTTCACGTATTTCCAGGTCCTCATTCTGCACCACCCGACGACGATCAAGCCGAACTACCAGGTCAATATAACTAAAGGAAGAAATTCATCGAACGAGTGTAATATCAGTGAGTGCAAAGAGTGAAAAATTTGCAGGCGATGCTGCACATTGGAAGCGTTCGGCAGACGGCCACGCTGCTCAGCATGACAAAGGTAACGTTTTGCATTTAATGATTACTTCGCATCAAATCAGATAGTCAAAAATCGCCGGATTTGATAGGGCAAATATTACGAAACAAATACATCGAGTATTTGGCCAAGGACGTGCATTCATGTATTTCTATTTTGGGCATTACAACTAGAGTGAAATCACCAAATCACCTGGTTTTAATCATGCATTGATCGATGTCGTAGCCTTCAACAACACAATATCTCCCGAATTTTACGATACCCCTAATTTCGTAAATACCCCCTTGTTCATGTGCTCTCGTCTTATGAGCAGCGACATTCCATAGAAAACATTTTAGAACCTTTTTGGGTACAGTCCGAACGCTAGATCAAAGATTTCGTGGCTGTTTAGAATTAGTAAACCTCGGGCCCACTCAAAACACCTGGTTTGATCACTTAGCGGGATTTCCAAGATATCCGAAGATCAAATAATGTATTCTTTTTAAAATTTATAAATTCGCCGAATTCCAGGAGGTGCTGCGTACGGGAGAGCGCGACACGGTGCAATTCCGCTTCATCCGCCTCCCGGAGTACATTCTGCCCGGGGCCAAGATGGTCTTCCGCGAGGGCCGCACCAAGGCTGTCGGCACGATAACCAAGGTTAGATAGGTTATTGTTATTGGGGAAATAATCACTGCGGAGATAAGGTATTACTATAATTTTCTGCCGCATCTTCCACATAGACTATGAATACTAAGAAAAGGAAGTGCGAAATGTTTTATGAGGAGATTTTGGCATTGGAAGAATAGGAAAAGAACAGGTGAAATGAAGCCTGTGATCCACTGCATTTAGAATCTTATTTCTGAAAAGTCGATATTGTTTCATTTTTTAAATTTACAATAACATCGCAAAACGACATGGCTGAAATGACCATTGTTTCAATGTGAATGAAATTGGTGCCACAACGTTTATTTGCCAATCAGTGAACGACGCCTTCAAATGAAATTTAAGCAAGAAGGGCTACGAAATGCGATTTCGTATTATTTAATGATGGACTTTTGAGTGAACCAGGTGAATTATCGCGGAATGACCATGTGAAATAGCTAGTACCTGATTTTCTGACCAATCCTTGGTTGTTTTTCAGTATTGAGTACACCCCATTTCCAATTGCACATGGCTGAAACGACCATGCGAATTATCGTTTAACCGTGGATGCAATTAGGGCCAGGGAAGGCATCAACCGGTCATTTCCGGAACCTTGTTGATGTATTTTAACACTTTTATAAAGTGTTTCAGGTTCTCCCTCACACGAACATCACGGCGCAACGGAAGCAGATGCGCGAGAAGAATCGGCCTCCATGTGGGGAATTTTAAAAATTGATTTATAAATTTTAATTTAGTCATTTTTATGCTTTACTATTCCACGGGTTGCAGACATCCGCAAGGGCCCCAAGCCACCCAACGGCAAGACCAAGCCGGATGCCAAGAAGGAATCGCCAGCGCCCGGTGCAGGAGATGCCAAGTGAATAGGACTTGTCGATAATGAGATAGGGTGATCTCCTAGATTCCTCCATGTATAGCACATCCTAGAATTTTTATATAATCGATTTTTTTCTCACCTTCGTTGTTGACGGTATTTTTTGCATCTTGTTGTTCTCATCAGCTTGGGTCACTCATTTTCTCTTTATTTTCTCCTCGCCTTTTGACGTGTTTTTGGAGTGTGATTAGGTTGGCTGGGCGTCTAGGGGAAGGTGGAGATTTCTTTTTAAAATACTTTTTGAACAAACGAGACTGAAACGATTCATTTTGATCTGAAATGTCTTTTTGGGAACGTTTGGTCATGTTTTTTTAGAAATCTCCACCCTATTCCGTAAGAGGAGGGTTGACTTGCTGACCCCGTACCTCTATGTGTACCTATCGTCACCTTGTTATCTTTTCAGCGCCGCAATCGCTCCTTGGCCAGCCGATTGTTGTTTGGTATCGATCTTGGGTAGTTTGTTATTATCTTTCTGTTCCATCTCCTGGTCACACCACCCCTCCTCCCTCCCTCTCTCTCTCTCTCTCTGACCAGAAGCATAATCTCATTGGCGATCATGCTGCTGTATTTATCACTTGATGCCTTTTTTTACAAATCGATTATCGATCCGCTCACTGCCTGGGAAGCAAGCTTTTTTTCTCCGATCAGCCACAACGAATTGTATCAGCTGGATGACCTGTGTATCTACTAACTCCCCGTGTACAGAAAAAAACCCTCAACTTTAATTACTCTCATTTAATCCCTAGATTTCTCGACAATTCATAGATTCAGTCTTCAGTGCAATCCACCTCTTTGGTAACCATTTTCATTCACATAATTAGAGAGTATGCATGTCTTCTAGCACTTTATAATCCCCGTCAGCCTCAGCTTTGCACTTCAACCTCCGGGGAATTTCTGCTAACATCCCTTTTTATTCTGCCATTCTTTGTATGTATCTCGGTCAGAAGCTCCTTGTTCGGTTTTTTTCTCTAACCACGATGGTGGCCCGTTCACTCCCAGTGTATAATATTACCCCGTATTTTGAGCTCGAGATAAATACTGTTGATCAAATGCGACCCGACTCGCCAACGCGTTGAATCATCGCGACTTTATCGTCCTCCAATTTCTGGTCGCCGTCAGGAAACTTCACATCCGTTGTTTAGGCCGGAAGCAATTCCATCGGGCGGACTCCCGCCCCGATTGCGGGTGTACGGTAGCCGGCGGATGCAGCGGCTCGCGTGACGGCCGCAAGAGAGGCTGCAGAGGAGATGAGCAGCATGTGTGAGTCCATCCGGTGATGGATAGAGTTTCCATGAGAGCAACGATCGATCGATAAGTTGTGACTTGTCATGAGGTGCCGGGTTGACTCTTGTTTCATGGTCTAGTCGTTGTTCTTCTGGGCGTGCGTGGAAATCTGCGTAATTCGTGGAAGCTCTCGATAGAAACGCGAACTAGGAGTACATATTTCGATCGATCGATACTCGTGATTTGATCCGATCGATACTCGGCCTATTGCAGGGAAAATGATCGTGGGCAGCCCGCCGCGAGGCTCGCCCCACGGCACGAGTCCGCTGGCGTCACCGACTAGTCCTCCTGGTAAGTCTGGATCTTTAATTTGGAAGCATTGGGAAAAACGAGCATCAAATATAATTTGACACGAAGACAAGGTACGGGAATTTGTGCAGAATTGTTTACTACACAGCAAAATTTACCGAAAAGTGCGTGAGAGCGAAGGAACGACTCTAATTCGGGCGTGCAAAGAATGAGAGATGGAGAGATTTACGTCCGGAAATGACCGCCAATCGCACATGCATTGTTTTCGCGCGTTGGCACGATGCCAGATAACAAGGGCCATTGCTGGCCTCTGAGTACTTTGTCTGGGAAAGAAATGACAACGTTCCTCTCGCTTCGATCTCGGCCTCTAGCAGTTCCTAGAGAGGTCCATCGCCCGGAATCGCTGCCAGGGTTGATTTCTTAGAAAGACTGGCAAAATGATCGTATGGGGACTAAATGTTTACCGGTATTGATTGATTACTCTCCTTTGCAGGCCAGTACATGGCGGGTGGCGGTATGCGCTCGTCCGCTTCGACGTCCCAGATTGCACAGGCGGAGGATCCGGAGGTTCATTTTTTATTCCCCCTGTTTAGGGTCGTCGTTTCGTTATTTCACTTCAATATTTCCATATATTGGTAGTGGTTTACACCCACGTGTTAGCTATACTGGGGCCTAACTCGGCTCATCTCTCCCAATTGCTACCATGTAGTTTCGCGCCACATTAAAATGAAATACGTTCTGGGATTGGAGAATAATCAATCGTCCATTTGACATTTTTTCATACCACGAAAACATAATTTACATTTCAGAAGTACGTGATCATGTTCGGTCGCTATTTCACCTCCAAGCTCGTCCAGATTCTCGTGCAAGCGCGTCAGAATGAAAAGGTGTGCCGAGGGTGCGTGCGAGCTTTCCGTGATTTACAATTCTTGGCACAATGCCAAATTATTTAATTACCGTGTGAATTGCCAGAAGTCTTCCAACTTCCTATCTCCCAGTCACGCGCTGAGGCGGAACTCGGTATAAAAGAGTGGCACTGCCTTCGTGTAGCGAACTAATCGATGAGAAATTCGTGGAAAAGACTAGATGAGGAGTTTGGCACGGTGCCAAGGATTGTTTGGCACTGGGCGAACAAATATGTCCTTACAGTACGACTCCCCGTGCAATGCCGCCCAACACAGCGACTGGTTCAATCTTCGCGTGGATGAACTCGGCGAAGTGTCGGTCCAGATGCGGAAGAGCATCAATGAGTGAGTCTCTTTATTATTGTTCATTAAAGTAAATTAAAATAAATAACTGAAATTTCAGATACCCCCCGACCGTGGAGTGTGTCTGCATCGACTTCATCCTGTACACGGCCGACAACGAGACTCTGCCGCTCGAGACGTGGTTAGCACCTGAAATATGCCAAGGCACCTCATCGGCGTCTATGACACGCTTACGTACTGCCATCTCAATCGCCCTGGTGCCGAGACCAGGATGATTGCTGTTTCAGCAGCTATGCAAATTTCAAATGTGTTTTTGTAGCTGCAATATTTCAACTATTCGCATTACAGGTGCTTCTCCTGGGAGTCATCGAAGACGAATCCGTTCACGAACAGCGCCTTCGCCTCCTTCGACAAGAACACGAAGAGCAAGGTCTACGCCGATTTAGGAATGCTGCTCCGGTGAGAATAGGATAACAAGAGTGGTGTAGTAAACGTCGGCGTATGATCGGCCATACGGCAACGATTACTACACCACTGGTAGGATTGTTAATCGCACGCATATAACCTGATGTGAGATAAAAAAAATGCGGTACCAAAATGAGAGATAACGCAAAACGAGAGACGCAGATTTTTGTAGAAATCTGCGTCTCTCGCTTTGCGTTATCTCTCATTTGGTCCCGCTGAGAAACTTTTTTTTATCTCACATCAGGTTTTATGAGAGGGTGTAAAAGTGGTGTAGGATGGTAGATGATATTTTTTTTACTAATATTTTAGCACGAATTCGTCAATTTTCTCATATCTTGTCGAGAACAAAAAGGAAAAAGTAGCGGCACGGAAGCACAATTCCCCAAACCAGGATGTTTGATGAAGCGAGCGGATGTGAATTTGGTGATTGGTAGGCGTTCGTTGATGGTCATCCGGGGTTGTATAGAAATTCAAACTAGATATTGGATGAGTTTACAGTGAGGTTAGCTTTTAGTTGCGGAGTCGCCGCGATATAAAACCACTCATATTTTGTTGTCGCTGGTAGGCATAAATCTGGCCATCGAAAAGGCTTGTCAACGCTTTCCTCAAAAATCAGGGTGATTGACGAATCCAGCATATATGAATTGGACGTTTTCCAGGTTTCCGATGATCGAGTGTAGGATTGTATTTTCTACTACTACATAAAAGGCGTGTTTGTCTGAGGGTCCGTGCGTACGTTACGTTAGGCATAGGCTTGTAAAACTGAGACGGACAAATTTTTGTGTGCATCGTTCATTCACCTCGCCGGGCGGCACCCGCGCCGAAGGCGTCAAGGTCCGTCTGGTGTAAAAATATTTTTTAAAACAAAATCGCCCCGTTAAAGGTCGTCAATGTGTGCAGCGCGAATGACTCCGATGCACCGATACTACGTGAAGAAGCAGAGTGCAGAGACGTTCGTCATTACTTATAGGGTGAGGTATATCTTGAACTATTGACCGACTATATTTATCATAATCTCTCAAATCAACCTGGGATTTTATTTCCAACGCTATCATCAGCGAAACCTATTGAAGAAAAGGCGAATATTAGTTATGAATTGGTTGGGATGAAACAGCGTTTATCCTGGTTTTTCGATATGAATTATTTGTCGTTCCAGATTCTCACGGGACGCTCGACAATCGAACTCGGCGCGGACTGTAAGCGGAAGCGCCTCGGGACAGTCAACACGCCGATTGGTAAGCACGGGGGCATTGGCGCGGATATGGGGAACAAGGAATTAACGCCATTGTAGTAGTGATGACGCAGATGCGGTGAAAATTCATCAAATTTCTATTAGAAAGGTGATAGCAACGAATTATCACTTGAAAGGTGTTGAACCCGTTGGTATGGCGTCGCTAGTGTCGGCTATTTGGGAGATATTTTGATCGTTACCGATCTTCGCTTCAGTAGAAGTGAAAAATGTACAAATACTGCAGGTTACTTTCATCTCGACGTTGCGTACCGGATGCGGATGGAAATTGAGCGGTCCGCTACGCCCGCCAGCTCCGAGTCCTTCCAGCAGGTACTGTAGTCCGAGGATATAGCGTAGTAATGAAAACAGAGGCGTCAAACTCCGTCTACTTTGCATGTTCCATGGGTGGGCGAAATATTTTCATACCGTACTGCCGGATGTTATCCAATAATGGTTTTCTCCGCCGATCATTCTCGATATGTATTTAATTAAATTATTAGATACAGTCAATTTCAGGTGCATATCTCCCCTGGAACTTCTCCTGGAGGAGGACGCGGAGGCGGAGGAGGCACGCCCAATTCCTTCTGCGACGTTACGTCCCAGTGCTCTAACAGTCCCGGAAGCCAGGTACTGTAACTTTGGCATCGTGCCCAGCTTGAAGATCCGGGGAGTCCCAACTAGGAGAATTGGCGTTGCATGAAGGCGATTTAGTTCTGTCGAAGCACGTGCATTCGATTTTTTCTCGCTTTTGTTTGATATAAACCTAAAAATATTTTCTTGATACGTTCCAGGAGCCTTTGTAAAAGAATATTTTATAACATAGATTTACGTTCCAATAGCCCCGGGAGCCAGGTACAGCAGTTCGGGCATCATGCTCAAGTCCCTATCCATTAAAAATACTTGTCGCGTTGCTGAAAGCCAAAGCATCGTAGCGCGTAGTGCTGCGAAAATACATTCAGAAATTTAAAAAAATATATATAAACATATTTCAGTTTGCCGCCTCGCCGCCGAATCAGTGGACGGGGAGCGCGCGATCGCGGACCGCGAGCGAGGCCAGTATCGGGGCCACGAGCGAGGGAACGGCTGCAGGTGAGTAACAGAAAGTAATCGTTATTTCCAAGGCCCGCGCAATCATTCATTGGGATATTTCCTGCGTTGTTTAGGTCTTGGAAAAAGTAGGCGTGTTTATGTCGCAGTGCGTGGTATCGTTGAATTAGACTATGGACAATATAAGAGCCGGTTTGGTTAGAAAAAAGATAATAAAAAAGACATAAATATGCTAAACATAGGAATTTAATTGTGCGTACAGTGTACAGTAATTCTTCGAATGAACAATGTTCATTTTTCATTGAACATTGTTTTCCGCTGCAGGAACCAGCCCACCGCTCCCGGGACAAGGCCAAGTGCAACCACCGTCGGCATCGACCACCGCCACACTGACTCCTCAACAGGAGGAGAAGGAAGAGGTGGGGGACAATTAAATGGTGCAAAAGAGACAAAATTATTCTTCCTTTGAGTTTGTACGAATTCGTCAAGAGTTTATTGCATACAGATTTCATTATTTCCTATTCTACCCATGTTGTGGCATGAATTCAACGGGAATTCGATTGTTAGAATTTTGGTTTGGGGTGGGATGATTGTCAACATCTGACATGAGTTTAACCTTTTGCATCACAACGATTGATTGCCGCAGTTCCAGAAAGCGTAGGAGCAGCGCACTATGTTATAAAAAAACTGCAAAATTAGCCGATGAGCTTCGATTCAGCTGTTCGAGTGGATAAATTAACTGAAGAGGCCTTTATGTGAAAATGTAAAATGTGAATTATTGCGGCGTATTCTTCGCACCAGTTTTTCCCCTGCCCATAACTTGACCTTTCATTGAAGGAAGAAGAGGAAGAGGACATGATGCGATCGCGGGCATCGGAGATCCGAGCGGATGTTCCCTTTGCCAATCTCCTCATGAGCGCCTACACGGGGATACTCGTCTCCAACCTCGACAAGGAGCAGGTGGGAGGGGAATAGTTTTATTTTTATGAAATATTAATTTGTGTAAATAATGAGTGCTTTTTAATCGTTTTTGAAATATATTCTCGAAAATGCCATCTATTTATGAATATGAATCAGTCCGAAAATGTGTATGAGAAACCATTCATATTCATGCTGCATACGGAGAACATTGCAGTGGGAATAGACATATTTTCAATACTTCATTCTCTCTGATCATGCATTTCAGGAAGCCAAGCTGGACAAGCCGGACGTTGACGAGGATGAAGATCCTGAAGACGAGCAGGGTACGTGGGGTTGCTACTGTGCTTAGTGCCACAGTCCGAAAATGGGGAGAATAACCGGACGATTATTTACAGGGATATCGACGACGACGTCGATTCGCACGGTGACGGCAGTAAAGGAAGAAGAAGAGGACGACATCGAACAGGAGGAGAAGGAGAAGGAGGAAGAAGAAGGGGACGAAATGACGGAGACCATCAAGGTTTTGATTTGTTTTCATCTATTCATGGGCCTTTGAAATAAAGGCAGAAGGGCACGCTGAACAGAGACAACCATGAGAATCTATGTTTCGAACGGAGCCTATATGAAGACCTATTTGATGACAACTCGATCCTCGTGCTTCATATGCCATAAAATAAAATAAAAACCTACAATTGAAGAGCACGTGCAAGCAATACTACAAGCTTTGAAGAATGAGATGTCAGCCCGAATTGTTGCAGGACGACTACATCCTGCGTGCATCGGATCGGTCGCTCGCGTTTTCGCCGCTTGGAGATCCGCCCAAGGTGATTTTGCGTTTCACGTATTCCTTAAAAACAGGATCCAATTTCTGGGTTCGTTTGTTTCTCCATCTTTCCTTTCTAAAATGTGGAAGTCAAAGAAATAACGTCCTCGAAATTCGTGATTTCGTGTTTCACGCACCCCGTAAACATATTATTTCTCAGTTTGATGGAGGAGACTTAACGCTTATTGTTTTTTCTTTTATTTTATAATGTTTGATCATTGCAGAAGAAGCACTCCGCATCTCGTGGAAGCCTCTCTTCAGATGACAGCGATAGTGAGAAGACCGACGAGGAGGGCACCGGAAGCTATGTTACGGTAAGCGGGGAGAGTGGGGGATTATCGATTGGAAGACGATTATGAATTTTAGCCCATAACCCGGTGAATCGCGCTTTCATGAAGCAATTGTAACGTTCATTATTTCCGTTGGTGAAATCGCTTTTTTCTAATGGGTGCCATTATCATTGGAGTGAGATGGGAACGATGTTGCAAGGCGTACTGCAAGGGAAATATTCACTCGAAATAAAAGCATATGAAAAGTTGGCCCTTTATCGGTAGCCACCTTCCTCGTTGAGAGAATTCACCCCACCAGTGAAAACGAGTCATTTCTTCTATATTACAGGTGCCATTCGTTGCGACGTCCGCAGAGCAACTCCCGGACATGATCATGCAGTGCAGGGTTAGTTTTTCTTTTCGCCGAGATGTAACGAGTAGTGTTTGAAGAGAAAAAAAGAGACGAGAACATCGAGAGAGGACGCAGACGACGAGAGTACATTTTTGTTTTACAGTACGCCACCATCGACGACATCGAGGGCGGCGGAACATTCAAGGCGGGCGAACTTGTCGAGGATGTAACGAAGCAGGTGAATTAGGGGGAAGTAGGAGGATCGTGCGACCTCGTCGGTTTAAAAATCAAATAATGTTTATATTCCTAAATTCCCACCTTTCGGTTCTGCAAATTTTCGCAACCGCTACTTTCTATGGGTGTAGAGAGTATACGATGATGTTGTAGACAATTCTTTGACAGCGCAATGTCGGTACTTGTGGGTAGTTTATGTTTGTGACACGGGGCATTGGGAGCAGGTGACTCGGCGTGGAATGATGAAACGAAATTGGAGACTAGAATAATCGGTAATCAATGCTCGTCAACCAACTCTATCTTGCAGCTCTCGATGTTCGCTGGGTACCAGGGCGGATTCGACGCTCTCGTTGCTGCCGTCCGTGAATCCGTCGAAGAGGACGAGAGGGAAGAGAGGGAGTACGACTCCCGCACTCGCACAGAATCGGGCGCCAGTGCAAAGGCTTCGCCTTAATCCGCGACGCACGCATGGCCGCGTTGCGATCGCCAGTTTTTCTACTCAACCGGTTCCAAAAACCCCACCGGGTTGCTAGTCCTCAAATCCCCCGTGATCATTTCAGAATGTAAAAATCATGTAGAAAAATTGTACATGCTGCTCAATTTGTCCATGTACATGTGATGTTTCGATTTTGTCAAATTTTTTTTGCTCTTTTTCGATTAACTTTGCTCTGGATTCGTTTCAGCCATTTCATAGTCACTTTCCGCCGCCTTTACTAGCTCACCCTTTTGCATTCTTTCACTTTCTCCTGTGAGACTTACCTGATCATGGACTAGAAATTCCATTGTTATTCCAGAATTTTTGTATGCTTTTTGACGAACCATTCGTCGATTTCCCATTGTTAATGCGTGCTAATGATAAATGCTATGTAATTCCTGAAGGCAAATCACACCGTCGCCACCACCGTTATGATCGCGGTTGTGAGTATCTAAAAAGAGTGTTAATTGACGAGACTAGAATGAAGTTCCGTTTGTTAGCGATAGCTCCTGTGGTTATCAGCCGTCTTTCTCGCTTTCCGACGAGCTAATCGATACGTCCACGAATTTATCCTATTATATTTTTTACCGATCCACATACCGGTCGCTGGCGAGGTTCCATTGAAATTAATCAGTTTGCGATTGCTAGGTGGCCCTCGAATATGTGCTCTAAAACGTATTTCCTGGTTGCAGAATGAGACTGCGGGTATTCGCAATCTCCTCTCGACTTCAGTCATCGTTCGTGGGAGTGAAGGTAATACATAGTTTTCAATTTAAAAAGTTGCTTGAATTCAAAAACGAGCAGTATTACATCGGCCCTTGAGTTTGTGTGTACGACAAGGAAGTCTTGAAGAAATCCTAACGATAAGGTTATTTCAGGATGCCGCCCGATACATCCCGCGGCGCGCCCTCCTCTATGTGCCAGCATCGAACGAAAAGATGCTCGCCAAGGTGCCGACCATTCAGGTAGATTGATTTATCGATTATCTCGATTGATTGATTGTTCTAGACGAAGTCTGAACCAACTCACCTCGGGTGGGATTTCACTGGATTTCGCGAAATTATCGATTTCGAGTTAGACACCGTTTATAGTACTATCGAACACGCTGAACACGCCTGTGATAATCGCAAGTTCTGGAAAAATTTCTTTCTCGAGTTATTGATCGATTAGTGAGCGGGGACGTTTTTGTAACTTCGTCCTACATGGTCCAAATGACACAAATGTATATATATTCCGATTCCTCTCGTCAAGATAAGCATGTTGCAATACATGCGAACTTTTAAAAGTTTCATTTTTGGCGGGAAAATCCATTTTCAAACTTTCAAAGGGCTAAAACACGGCGAAAGAAAATAGAAAACAAAAATTTTATTCTTTTATCTGAAAGAGCGTCGTCGAATACGTATAATATGTGAAAATGAAAAAAATCGAAGGGGGCGAGAATGTTCAAAAACTCAACTTTGTGCCCGCGGCAGCGCGTTCATGGCGCTGACCAATCCATCCTCGATGGCTGTTCGCATGGGGCCATTGTTCATTGCCCTGCACAATTGATCGGTGGTCGAGGGGATAACGATTTTGCCCTCGAGTCGGACGTCCCAAGTTCGAACCCGGCAACTGCCCATCTCTTTTGTTCGTGTGCCATTTTTTCTTCCAATACTACGTATGTTTTTCGACTCTCCGGAAGTGCCTCTTATTGCTGCAGATAACCTATGAAATTGTTTAATGTTCAGTAAATAAAGACTTAATTGGAATAGACTCATTCCTGACAGTAGTCGAAGCATATTTACACGTGCAAAAGAGATGGGCAGTTGCCGGGTTCGAATTTGGGACGTCCGACTCGAGGGAAAAATCGTTATCCCCTCGACCACCGGTCACTTGTGCAGGGCAATGAACAATGGCCCCATGCGAACAACCATCGAGGATGGATTGGTCAGCGCCATGAACGCGCTGCCCCGGGCACAAAGTTGAGTTTTTGAACATTCTCGCCCCCTTCGATTTTTTTCATTTTCACATATTATACGTATTCGACGACGCTCTTTCAGATAAAAGAATAAAATTTTTGTTTTCTATTTTCTTTCGCCGTGTTTTAGCCCTTTGAAAGTTTGAAAATGGATTTTCCCGCCAAAAATGAAACTTTTAAAAGTTCGCATGTATTGCCACATGCTTATCTTGACGAGAGGAATCGGAATATATATACATTTGTGTCATTTGGACCATGTAGGACGAAGTTACAAAAACGCCCCCGCTCACTAATCGAGCAATAACTCGAGAAAGAAATTTTTCCAGAACTTGCGATTATCACAGGCGTGTTCAGCGTGTTCGATAGTACTATAAACGGTGTCTAACTCGAAATCAATAATTTCGCGAAATCCAGTGGATTATTTGCTCTAATCAGAATGTGTCTCCTATAATTCGAGAAGGATAATTAATTACAGGCAGACTCCGTAGTCATCGAGCTTGAAGACGGCGTGGCGCTGACGGCCAAGGCAGAGGCCAGGTATAGTATGTGTAGCGCTTATTCAGTTTTTTCATTAATTTTTCGAATAAAAGATCATTTAAAATGCCTGAAAGAAAGGAAAATATTGCTGCAGAAAAAACGCGGTAGCCGCACTCGACACGCTGGTGGACAAGCCACGGAAGGCGTTCGAGCTCGGCGTCCGCGTCAATAGCGTCGCCAGCGGACTGCTGGAGGACGATGTTATGGTGGGAAAGAATGGCGTATCCGTTAGTCGAAGCGCGCGATAATTAGCGAAGAAAAGAAGTTCTCACATTTCACACGGACGGCCGTAATTATTCTCAAGGCCATCAAAATGTGCGAATGTCATGCTTTTCCTCATTCTTGTTTTTCTGGGGGTTATGAAATACATCTCTCTGCAGGCCCTTTCTCGAGCGCAGCACCTACCGGATGCTTTCATGATCCCGAAGGTCTAACATTTATATTTATTTGTAAAAATTTATTTGAGATTTCATTGATTTTTTTGCAGGTCGACTCTCCTGAAGATCTCGCCGCTATTTTCGATGCCTTCAAGCGCAACTACACACCTCCGAGAGTTACGGATACCGTGAGTCCTTTCCACCACATCTTCGGTAGTATAGTGGTTAGTATCCGCGTCTGTCACATGCGAGACCCGGGTTCAATTCCCGGCCGAAGAGAATCTTTTGCCTTCAGAAAACCCGCATGGTCATCTGGATCGAATCGGCTCGAGCGCTGCTTGACATGCCGAGGATATTGTCGACGGTGAGAAATTGAAGTATTTATGCCTTCGAAATACTGCTTTAGCAAGTTTCACAGAAACATAGAAATGCGCGAAATCGTTCTGCTTGTACCTTTACTTCGACGGGTCAAACAAGTCGACTGTCCAGGGATAATTAGCGGACAACAAACATCATTATTATTTCGGCTCTAACAATATTGTTTCTCATCAAACCAGCATTTGTCATGTTCCGCATCGTTTACAAATGGTTGATGATTTTAAAACTAATGATTTGAACATCGATCGCTTTCGAAAATAATATTTCCTACTTTGCAGGCACTCAATCTGCACTCGTCGACGGGCTTCTTCAAGCTCGACGCCGTCGTCTTCGGCAGCGACGACTATTGCGCGGATATCGGTAGGGGGGGATGTCGGAGATAAGAGGATGATAGGGATACGGTATATTGCATGGGACGATGTGGGAGTATGTCGTTCAATAAGGGTGTCCGCAATGTACTACTCTCTTTAGTAATGCTGAATCTCAGGAAGTCGCTAATCGCAAACTGACACGGGGCTAAAAATCGATTCTAGGCGCAACACGCTCCGCTGAAGGCCTCGAGAACATCTACGCACGGCAGCGATTCGTCGCTTGCTGCAAGGTTTTTTATTTCGCGTTCCGAAGCATACGCTCCATTCCGCTGTAGTATGTGCTGTTAAACACAATAAGTCTTGCAGGCCTTCCAACTACAAGCCATCGATTCGGTCTACATCGACCTCAAGGACACGGACGGTTTGAGGAGGAGCAGCGAGCAGGGTGGGGTGAAGCTATTTATAGAGAAACCGATTGAAGTATCGCAAAGGTTGTGCCTAATTACCAATTAATTATTTTGTTTTGTGGCGCGAGTCCGCCTGGTTGCGCGGGGCTGTTAGTTAGTTATGATGCGCCATTGCGAGGTAGTCCGAAAATGCGCGCATTATTCATGAAATTAATCCTGGGTGTAAATAAATTTGTATCTCACTCGCATACATCTTCCCATCGGAAAGTTCGATTCGAATTATCTAATAGCACCGTTTTGGTGTTCCATACCGCCTGGATCAGCTTTGCCTGTTATTTCTTTTTGCGATTAGAAGAGGCGTGTCCCATACAAACTAAGAATTTCTCAACGGGATCGTTCAACATAAGGATTTGTTATAGCAATATTTCAATTCTCTGATAACATTTCTAGATTTTCACGAACAACACAACCCCCGCATTCCAGGTCGCTCGTGGGGCTTCACCGGCAAGCAGACCATTCATACCTCGCAGGCATCGATCACTTTCAGATCCCCGATCCGGTTATCGTAATAAAATTTCCCTTTGTACCAGTTTACAGTAACCCTCTTCTTACCCTCACTGTTCGACTACAGTAATCGTTCCGTTTCCAGGTACCCGTCGTCCAGTCATCGTTCCTTCCACCGCCCTGGAATGGGCTGGAAAACTGGCGTACACCAACGCGGAACACTCGAAGGAAGGTTGGTGGAGGAGATAAGAAGGAGGTGTTAGAGGGGAGCATGAAGAGAGGAGGAGGGGGAAGAGGGACGACGAGCACAGGGTGTTCACTTTCCGCCCCAGTCGATTCAGAGAAACGTAATGCTCAGTCTCACAGGAAGACCACCGAATGCGCGTTTCAAATGACCGACATGTTTTTCAACGATAGAAGTTCCACGAATTGATGACATTGAAATAGCGACTGATTATAAACAAAACATGAGCGCGGATCCACCGTGTTTCGGACAAATTGGGCTAACTCAAAAACACCGATCTTTTGTCTTATGGATGCCCTTTCCATTGATGAATCAGGGTTGGTATCTTTTCTGAATTGGTACAAGAGCGCTGATCCACAATCTTCTGAACACGTATGGTGTTGTTAGACGAATGACAACGCTGGCAGCATTGCCGTTGACATTACTCTTCCAGTTAATGCGATGGCGCTGCAGCAATTCCACAGGTTTATTGTGGTGGTGCCAAAGCTGTTCCTTTTGCGTTCCGTTTGCACATGTTGTCTCTCCACTGTTCTCTCGTTTCTCTAACCTGTCTGGGCGGTTAGAGAAATGAGAGAACAGTGGAGAGAGAACAGGTGTAAACGGAACGCAGAAGGAACAGCTTTGGCACCACCACAATATCGGTCATCTGTTCAGCGATTCTTTGCAGGCACGGGGACCTTCTCGTTCCGCGGGCAGATGATTGATCGGCCGCGGTAGCTGCAGGTGAATTTGTTTAACTTTTTTTATTTCGGTATATTATTGATTTTGCACCATAAACGGGTTTGATATGCGATTAAAAATGACGCATTCTAGACCATGAATTATGTTTTTGACTTATTGGGATTCAGGACAACATCGGGATCTGATAATGAGATAAAGCAGTCTCTTTAACGTTTCTCATCAGGGAATAAATGGGGGTCAGTATGTCAAACTCTGATAGATTGTGTTGTCAGTACTTGATACAAGCAAAGAAAATCTCCCATTGCTCTTCGACGAAAAGTGTCTGCATGTGCAACAGTCACCTTCATGTTTTACAGTTTGAGTATTTCGGAGGAGACATCGAGGTCTGACAATGGGACAAAGCAGTCACATTGACGATTCAGATTGGAAACAAATCAGGCATACAATTCAACCTGCAATCGTACTGGAGATTCAAGTTAAACATTTTCCTATCAACGCTCAGTGATGTGTATCGGCTCGTTCTTTGTGCGCCGAATATTCGGCGATTAAAATAGGCATAACCACCTAAACCTCTCATTTCTGGGTACTCTCTCGTCGTCGAAAAGGCGAAAGGAAAAGATAAGGGCCCGTGCCTGGCTATAAGCCCGCATAGTTAACGCTATCTTTATATCATCACGTTATTTGCACGAAAGGGTTGGCAGGATCCATGCTCATAATGTCTGGTGTCTCTCCTTTTTCCTTGTCTCTCACCTGTGAGAGACTAGGCATGTGGAGAGACGGCAGACGTTAGAGGGTGAATTCGGCCGACTCTATTTGTAGATAACAAAGGAATAGGCGGGGGATCGCATGGTTTGAACCCTGATAAGAGCCAAAGACATGTCATTGACCTTTGGGACCATGGCTTAGAGACCAAGGGAATCGAATAGAGACCAGACGGCAGACAATCTCTTGAATCGTGAAATTCTCTGCCCAACCCTTTCGAATATACGTGTAATCTCGGGGTGCTTTCTACGATGAGGGGGACGTGACGAAATTCCCTATTGTTAGGGCGGGTCAGACTATAAGAATCGTATATTTCTCTGGCGTCTCTTTAATTCCCCTTACATTTCGACTCTCGATCGGACCATAATTCTATCCCCATGAAAGGAAAGGCATGGTAAGTGAGCCTCTCCTCCCCATCACCTGATAAGTCCCCTGTATAAAAGACGAAAGAGATGGGAAGGGACCTCATTCCCCCCCTCTCCCAGCCATGCCCTCTACCGTAACCCTCTCCTCCCTCGTTCTACTCCTCGCCGCCGGCGCTTCGAGCCTCGCGCTCCCCTCGGTGGGTCTCGAGCGGAAGAACTGCGCCTTCCCCAACAACACCGGATCCGCTCTGCATATGTACAGCTGCTCCGCAAGTGCAGGTACCGTAATCCTTTGGAATACGAGTAGTTTCAGTCTGCGATAGTTAGACGAATCGCAAACTGAGTCCCCTAGTGGCAATCTACCGTAACCCTTCCAGGAGATTCCATCCAAGTAAAGGATGTGCTAATTACGGATCTCGCCGGCAAGCCGATGTATCCCATCAATCCTAGGAAGCCCTTTATCCTCGTCCTCAAGAGCTTCAACGGCGGTGTGCAGGTATCGTAAACTGGAGAGAAGAATACCGTAACCTGATCGTTAACTTGAATCAGAATACCGTAATATGATCGTAAACTGAACTCCTCCTGCAGATCAACGACAACAAGGTCGACGTCAAGATCTACGAGCTGAAGACGGGATGGGCCGATGACTCATGCAAATGGGACGAGATGCCGACCTTTGGACTACTGTAAGTAGAGATTGAACTTTGATCTCTGGAGTTGAACTTCGATCTTTTTAGCAACGGAATCGATGGCTGTGACTTCGCCAACAATTGCCCCCTCACCGTTGGAGACCTCGATCTCAAGATCCAACTGGATCTGTCGGCCTTCGCCCCCATCATCGACCTCCTCTCCAACAATGTGGGTTACAAAAGATGGAGAATGCTTTAGGACGGATTTACAGTGTAGATAAGATGTCCTTTAAGTTGCATCTACAGTGTAGATAGAGCTTACATCTACCTGGATCAAGTGTAGATAAGATCGCCTTTAATTGTAAGTTGTATCTACTGTGTAGACAAAGATTATCTTATGGATCTACCGTATAGGAATGACGCCCTTTAATTATCTTCTCCACTGCAGACGCCTGTTGAGCTGCACATCAAGATGCACAATGCCAACCCGGGAAATCACAACGAAGAGATCGCCTGCGTGGTCGCGCAGCTTAAGATTGCGCTGTCCTAAAGAGGAGGATACCACAACCCTACAGTACCCCAGGATACTGTAAGCTTACCGTACTCCTTCCCAGACTACCGTAATCCTACGGTACACCCACCCAATGATTACTCCACCCCATGTCCCTACTTGCCAAATATCTGTACAGTGTCTCGGTGATAATAAAGGCTTTACAATTAAGGGCTCTACTCATGCGAATCTACAGTATAGCTATGGATGGAGAATCAGAGGTCTCCCTTTAAATAACACCTTTAGCGCAGATAGAGGCCATGCCAGGGGGCCAACAGAACAAATGCATCGAAAAGGTGAAATGTTTCGCGCCTTCGCGCTACGGTAACGAGAATGCGAGGATAGACCTAAAGTATTCGCGCGATAATTCTACTCCTCAGCCCACGTCCATTATTTCAGTTACAAATTTATATAGAAAGTAGCCTTACCTCCTCTCTCACCCCTCTCTCCTCCTTGCTCACTCATTCTCGTTCCCCATCCCGGCATGTCCTGAATGGTGGGAAATATTGAGCAATTCACTAGAAGCAACGAGTCAGTTTGCAAATGAAGTATCGTTTGCATATTCCCGACCAGACAAATCAATGATCTTGTCTACTGTCTCGATTCGATCAGTCTCGTTCGCTTTTATGAATCGCGAAATTTCCGCAAGTCTTTATTAGCCGAAAAATTCACTCGAAGCCTCTAGTTTTCTGCGCCATCGTGCGAGGTAATTCTTGGAATATTCTGTAGCACTTTGCTCCTCTCATACACGCTGTTTTACACTCTCGTTGCTTCGCTACATTTCTGTATTTAGCGTTCATATTGCCTTACTGCGTTTAGCGCCCCCTAATCTTACTGCGTTTAGCAACAAGATGTCCGACGAGTACGGCAGCGGTACCGATTCCGATGCGTACTACAGCGATGATGAGCAGGTTCGAAATAAAATAGTTACGCTGTTTATCGGCCCGCTAAACACAGAGTTGACAAAACATAACTACTACGATTAGTGGAAATTATAGATTTTTGTTAAATTATTTACTTTCAGCACATGGAAGAAGAGGAAGTCGCCATCCCTGAGTGCGCCGAGCTAAAGGAAGAAGTCCTCGATGTTCGCAGGAAGTTTCCTGATACGGAGAAAAAATACTCGATTGAGCCGGCGCGAATTGAGGTACGGTAGCTTTGAGCAATCCAGATTGTGATAGCGTTGAGCAGTCTAGATTACGGTAGCCTTGAGCAATCTATATTACCGTAGCTTTTAGCACTCGACTTTTCCAGAAAAACCTGCTGCTCTCGACGGAAGACTGGGCTACGGCAGTCATCATCACAATTGACATCGACGGATTTCCGGTGGGGGATTTAAAATCAATATTTCAACTCATCGATAATCAATAAATATATTTATTTATAGGAATGGCGTCGACAGGCGTGGGAACTCGCCGACATTCTCACCATTTCCATCGTACTCGACAACGTCTGCCCGGCGTCGTATCGCAATAGCTACCGTAATCTTTGATTTCCAATCAATCGATATTTGATACTTGAACTTTGACCCCTGATCTTTGCAGATACCCCCAAGCCCGTGATCCTCAAGAACTTCGATCGCCATCCGTCGACCTTCACTGTCGGAGCGGCTTTAGAAAATGTAAAAAGATATTTACAAAATTTAAGATCAAAGATCAATTGCAGTTCTCACGACGATTCCTGGAGAAGACATTCCATGCCAGGAACGGAGAGGCCCCGTACCTGCGCCATTTCTACTCCAGTATCCTCGAACGATTGGAGGAAATCGCAGAGTGAGTAGAGATCAAAGATCAAAAGAATAAAAATCGATAAACAACACCCTCAATTTTATTCGATAATTCGAAAGCCCCTTGAAAAATGCTACAAGATGACATCTCTCTCGTATTTTGCGATAGTTCTAGCTCCCTACATTATTGTTATGGTGTAGTAGTAAACGTCGTTTTATGATGATTACGGTAGCTGCCATACGACGACGTTTACTACACCACCGTTTTTCCTAATCCACGGATTTCAGCTACTGCTTCATCTGCGGCGCGGAACTCGTTCAGAAGGGAACGATGCCAACGATCTGTGATCGGCCACTCTGCACGTATCAGTATCATGAACTCAGTGAGTTGGAGGCCAAAGACCAAAAAAGATCAAAATCCAGAGATCGAAGATCACTTTTTTGCTAATGGCTGAATGTAAAGACGACAATAGAAAATAAGAATTTATCTGTGATACGACGTGGCGTGGAGATAAACCGCCGCTAATATTTCTTTAAAGATCAAAGATCATTTTTTAGAGAGAAAATGATCTTTGATCTTTAAATAATCAAAGATCATCCTCCATTTCAGACGTCTTCGATGGCTCGTCCATCGCTCCGCGCGTCTCCTCCGATGTCATGGCCCTGTTCATCTTTGCCTTCAACGAAGCCACCAAGTCGAAGCGCAAGCAAATCGCCATGGACCCACCGCCATCCTTCAGGTACAGTGGTAGTGATTTTGTAAATTAGAGATCGCTGCTTCGATTCCGGGACGCGGCCCTGAATTTTTGCGCAGAACGAATGTACCCATAGCGCAATGGTAGTGTTCGCCATTCATGCGGAAGAGGTCGCGGGTTCGATCCCCATACGCGGCAACCTCTTTTGATTCCAGCAACGAGGGCGCCTTCCTCGACGAGATCGCCAAGTACACTCAGCCTGCAGAGGCCGTGGAGACGTTCCGAAAAGGTAATTACTGTGGGTAGTAGTTCTGTAGTTATGCCGTTTAGCAAGGAGGCTAGAAGCTGCTAAACATCGTAGTTTTATCATGGTCTCGCAGTTCTACAATGGTTGATAAGCACCGGGATATAAATACCGTAGTTACGCTGTTTAGTAAGGAGGCGGGGTTTGCTAAACACCGTAACTCGCAGGTCGTTCCCTCACGACCGCCTGGCCAATCCTCGCTCACAATCTGCCGTGCCCTGCGCAGATCCTATCGTCCGCCGAGGAGTACACTTCCTTCCGCGAAGGCACACCGGAAATCGCCAAATTCGTCGAGTGGTTCGTGATTTATTGATTTAATTTAAATATAAAAAATCGATAAATCAATAAATCAATAATTGCGTACATTCCAGGCTGATCATCTGCAGCAATGCCTACATCGAGCGCCTGCCTCCGAGTCGGTGCGTCGACTTCCTCAAGACCGATTACCAGGTAATATTGATTGATTTTATTGATTATCGACTAATCTTTTCATTGACTTATCGATTAATTATTACAGTACCTCTTCGTGAACGACACGAAGGAGAAGCAGGCTGATTTCGAGCGCCTCGTAGCGGAGAATACCAGGGATGACGGCAAGCCGGCGACGACGTTCCTCTTCCAGTCAGTTTGAGATCAGACACATTTCAGTTTGCGATAGTTTATTTATTAAACCTACCGTATCCCTCCTTTTCAGTGGCTCTCCGATCGGCAACTGGCATTCCATCATGCGGAGAGGGCTGAAGAACATGAGTGGTGCGTTTTTTAAAACTTTCGTAACTCGGACTACGGTAGCTTTGAGTGGGGGCGGGAAAACTGGAATTTAAATTTCCGTTGTTACTATGTTGATCTCGCAGGAACGGCCGGTCAGGCAAACGGCGCCGTCCACGGCAACGGCATCTACGCCAGCAACACTCTGCAATATTCGCTGGCGGTACGGTAGCTTTGAGCAATTCGGGTTACTGTAGCTTTCGGATAGGCGGGAAAATGTGAATTCAAATTTCCCCTTACAGTACTCCAGCGAGTCTGGTCGGCTGGAGAGGGAGGCGTGCGGACTGAAGCAGTGCTGCCTCGCCACGACGAATAGAGAAAGGTGAGTAAATCAAAGATCAAACTTCATGGATCAAATATCAACTTGTTCAGATTGACTGAGGAACAGAAGGCTGAGGACAATCAGTTTGTCTGTGTCGCGCTCGTGGAAGGTTCGATTATTTTTTTTTATAAATAAAAGATCAAAGACCAAATAATTTAAAATCACGAATAAGAACATGAAACGGTGCCATCTCTCCCGTCTTGGGGCGGGTAATTTTAGATGACTTTCGACTTGTTTTCTCTGATTAAAGATTAACTAATAAAAATCGAAGTTCAAAGACCAAAGTTCATAAACCAAAGATCAAATTTCAGTGGTCGACAGCAAGCTCGCGGTGAGGAACACGTCCGTCCCTGAGATCTGGGTCATCACGGACGAGCGCTACTGCACCATTCGCATGCTACTGCTGTGAGTTTTCGGGTAGATCAAAGATCAAATACCCATCAATACGCAATCAATACTACCAGGCGCGAATTCCATAAGTTGTGTACCACAAAGCAAATGATTCGCGAATTTTCGACGATATTGAATCATAAGGAGAGAAATATGTAAAGAGTTTAAAAATACGTCAAAGATCAAAGATCATTCCCTCCAGATACAAGCTGGATACGGCCGAGTTCGAGGGCGTCAACGGTGTCTACACGCACGTCTACAACAATCCCGATCGATATCAGTGCCAGCTGAACAAGCTCACTGATGAGCAGCGCCAAAGGCTCCAGGAGGTAAGCGGACATTTAAAGAAGAACTGGCATGAACTTCTTGGCACGATGCCAAGCGAAATGGGCGCGCATTAGCCCATACGCCTTTTTGAATATGTAGACGTACGGACTAAGGCACCCCCCATTTTTATTGGCACTGTGCCAAGAAGTGCATGCCTGTACTTGTATTTTATCGTTCCGCCTTTGATGCACCCATTCATCCTCTGTCATAAGTAGAGAAAATACTTTCCAGGCCAGCCGCATCTTCCGCAAGGCGCGTCAAGATTAAGGAAAATCTCAATGAGAATTCTGAATTCTGAGATGATCTCCAATTTCTCGATATCCATTCCACACGAGTTCTTCTGACCAAAATAGTATAGCAATACTCGAAATTATTGCCTCGTTCTCTGGAAATTGCTTCGATACGAGTTCTTGGTGTAAAAATCGCATAATGTGCTCCGAATCATTTTCCCGGAATTTCTGATGATATATCGATGCTTTATTACCTGAACCATAAGAATCATGCCAATCGGAACAAAAATGACAAGTTTGTCAGGTAAAAAGAATCTATAATGATGGCCTCTCTCCTCGCTCTCCACCGACTCCCAGTCCGTCACGAGGCACGGCAAGGAAGAGGACACCGGACAGTGTTCGAAGTTCACCTATTATCGGGAGATTTGAGCAATCCAGGTTACGGTAGATTTGAGCAACACAGGCAACGGTAGATTTGAGCAACACAGGATACGGTAGATTTGAGCAATCCAGGCATGGGGGGAATCAGGACCTCTACCCATTGCAACGAGACCCTTTCCTCCTTGGACCTGCCACTGATGAACTATTTCCATCAATAACGAGAACGCGTATTGACGAGCACCAAAACGCCGGCTAATAACGACGTCCGTAAATACGGATGACGGACTACTGTATGCGCTGTTGATCTACCGTCTCAAGTTCCGTCCAGGATCAGTCCATCATCCGTATTTTCGGGGCTTGCGAATTAGCCGCCTCGACGATACGCGGAAGAAACAGGCAGCTCTTTCGTCATCCAAAATCAAAGGAGGAATAGCAGCAAATTGGGGGCCAAATGCACTTTGGCATGTGTCGTTTTGGTCCAAATGTACTTAGTTCACTAAATTAGTTGCACTTTGGCCCGTGTCTGATTCATTAACATTGTTCTCCATAGATAATTTGAATGTTGGCAAGATTTTGCACCAACTATCGATTTGTCTCGATTCATAATTCTAGTCAGTCTAGTTCCCTCCTTCGATGATGGCTGCTCCTACCTTCTTCCTCCACACGAATCTAGAGGTACGACTTCACTAGCATCGCCATCTCCTAGTCCCCCTCCTAAGTAGCCCTTCCCTCCTTCTCCTCCTCATCCTCCTTCTCCTCCTCCTCCTTCTTCTTCTTCTCCTTCTCCTCCTTCTCCTCCTCCTTTTCATCCTTCTCCTCCTCCTTCTCCTCCTCCTTCTTCTCCCCTCCTCCGTCTCCTCCTCCTCCCCCTCCGTCTCCTCCTCCTTCCTCCTTCTCCATCTCCTTCTCATGTCCTCATATCTTTTCTTCACTCTCCACTCTGGCTATTACAGATGCTGGGCAACGTCGACACCATCAGGATTGATGGTCGCGAGGAGTCAACCGAGAGCATCTTCTCCATCGTCACGTCCTTACTCTACAAAGTTTCCGGCCCTATCCCTCCTCCCTTCCCCTTCCCTCTCCCTGACCATTTGAGTTTCGACTCTATCCCTCCCTCCCTTCCCCTTCCCTCTCCCTGACCATTTGCGTTTCGACTCTAT
>JACMIG010000363.1:0-15038 GCA_014805385.1 Levipalatum texanum
TCCCCTATTTATAATACCTCCACCTAAACTTACCACATCCCGGGCATGCCCCACCCCGCCCCCCCCCCCCCCCCCACCTCCAGGGCCGTCTAAGGATCCAAGGGGCATCGTCTACCAGTCAATGGAAGGACTCCACAAATACTTTCGAGAACCCCAGGATAAAAACATGCTCCGAAACGAGTCCATCTGCAGTAGCGCCTTCAAAAGAATCGAAAGAGAAGGGCGCGTCTAGATAGAAACGCTGGACATGTTTCAAGATATATTTCAATGTTTCAAGACATGTTTCAAGATATATTTGCTCTCTCCGCAATTTTAGCAGCGTCATGACACAGGGCGTTTCGTTTCCTTCGAACCACTGGTTTCTCAACGATAGTTGTTCACCCTCCAGATGATTCAGCCTTTCTCCTATCATTCCAGAAGTTTTTGCGCTGTTAGCATACCGTAGGCTACGGCTCATTGATTTTCACACCGCAACGAAACCACTTTTACGTGCCGAAAAGAAGCGGTAGCGCATTTGCATTTGTATCCCCCACTTTTCTTACGTATCAGCTAGTTTTCGGAGGTTGGAAGGCTCCAAAATCAAAGCTGTATAGTTACCCTCGTTGCTAGGCGCTACTCGATTCTGAGCTCCTTCCGGCAGTTGTTCATATTTGCAGTCAAAAGAATGATAAGTGCATTTGAGCCCTCCTCCCCCTGCTCTAACCAGGAGAGGTGTCCAGATTCCTCCCCCTTCAATTCCCTCTTTCTCCAACCCTAGTCATGTTGTGATTCATCTCGTCTTCTTCTTCCTCCACCTCTCCCCTCCCCTCTCTCCCCCCTGCGCCCTTTCTTGTCCCTTCGCCCTTTCCACCCCGCTCTCGGCCTGCTGGCTCCTCCCCCCTCCTTGCCAGATTTTGCCAGACGGTGTTCAGCGCGGGCGCTAGCATCGGTCGGGCCCCTCTCCTCTTGTCTTGCTAATCCCTCTTCTACTTATTCCCCTACATCATTATACCCCCACTACACCCACTTCTCAAGCCTTACACTGGTAAAGCTTTAGGAAGGGTAAGGCCAAGCTAGTCTAGAGACTAGATAGGGCAGACTAGCATACCCCCTAAATCAGGTAAACTGCATAGATAGAGCAGAGTATAGCTTTCTCAGTCCACTGTTATCTTCTTATCGGGGAAGTCGTCGCCACGGGAGTGACGGCGTTGCTTCCTCGCACTAAATCTGTGCATGATAGCCATCGATTCGAGGGGGGTAGGGTGCACTTCTCCCGATTTCAAACCTCCTCCCCCAGCCACCTCTCCATGGCTAGGTCACGGTAGCTCCCCTTAGGTTACGGTAGCCCCCCTCCCTCTCCCCTAATAGGTTACAGTAATCCCCTCACTGGTCCCGCCGCGCTAATCTCACCCGGTGTGAATGTGTCGCCACTACTCGAAGCAGCGAGAGCACATTGCATCTGGCGCGAGATTGCCGCGTCCTTCGGATCGAATTCTTATCCCTTATTCCCCAATCAATCAATATTTATAAATATAATAGCTTCTGCCCACAATTCCCGCCAATCCCTTGCCCCATAAAATAGGGCAACCACACTTTTCATTAGTCCAGTATTACTTCCATTTCATCTCCACGCATTCGCGGCGCGATAAATACGTGCATACATAGTCCTTTTGCCGCTCCCTCCTTCATGCCCTTTTATTACCCTGACATTTCTGCTTGTTCGCCATTGCTCATCGCTTTGGCTTCTTTTGAATGCGGCGCGAGTTTTTTTTTTCTCGGCACACCTTTAGCGTCCGCCTCCATGCAGAGCAGGGGGCTATGTGGGGAGAAGGTCCCTTCCCCTCCCAAATGATTCACATTCTCCGTCCGACTTCTTCGAGCGATTCGATCGATTTAATCGATTGAAGACAGAAACGGGGGTATTGAGCCGAAATAAAACCATAGAAATATGAACCATTTACTTAATCATTAATCATCGTTTTCACAGAAAATATTGTTAGGATTAGTACGAATTGAATGTCCTACAGCCGTAATAAAAAGATACAAACATGCCGTTTTCTATACATATGACCAACGATACCTGGAACCGGGAAACTACGAAGACGAAATCGTGATGAAGCGGACGACAAGGCTTCATTTAGTTGCCCTTCCCGGCTTTCGATTGCGCGAGGAAATCCTCTGAAAAAAATCGTTAAATAAAAAATCGGAGATTTTCCAATTTTAAGTAGTAAAGAAATCATCAAAAATTGAATCAACAACGACATTGAAGTTAATATTTAACCGATTTTCTCCATTGCAATTTCCATTTCAACTTCCAAGTCAGTCACGCTAGCATTCACATGTCCCATGGGTATAAGCGGGAGGTATTACTGTAGGTAAGTCAAAGAAAGGCGCTTACTCTTCTTGGTCGCCTCTCCGGGAGTAGCCGATGACGTTGGGGCGAATGACGTCGACTCCTGTGAAGAACGTTTTTAGCCGTGTTCTTATCTTTCTGATTTCCATCAATTCAGCCGTCACTACCCCCCGATGCAGTGTATAAAACGGGCAGAAATGTGCAGTTAAGAGGTATCGCTCTTTTTTGTTCCGCTCTCGGCTCATAACGAGTCTATGGTAGTCGTTTCAACCACTTTTCAGTGTTAATGATGTGACGATGCATGGTATGATCTGATAAAGATCGTAAGTTCGTATTCCTGCGTTTAGTGGGCACCCAAACCTTCTTCTTCTTTCCCTCAGGCAGTGCTCCGATGGGCAAAGCTATGGCCGAGCGAGGCTTTGGTGACTCCGAACGACGGCGCTGCAAAATAAAGTTAAATTCCGAATAAAATATGTAAATCGATGAAATGTCAATAAATTTCCACTATTATCCAATACTCGATAACTTCAGACACAATAAAATAAAAAAATACCTTCAGCGGACGACAGGATGCGCACGAGTACACGAAGCGGGGATTGGTAAACTCCTGGAATAAATAATCGATTCCCGCTAATTATCGATTATCGGGATCTGGAACCTTCTCATCCAGAGGTGGCGTGGCACACTTGGCGTGGACAGGAAGAGTGCAGACGTCGCAGGCTAGTATCGGATCCCGCACTGATGAAGCGGACTCGCAGCACTCGATACAGGCCTGCAGGAATTCATCATCATTATGATTGGATGTATAATCGATAATCTTCCTAATAAAATCAATAAGCGCATGATGCATAAAACCGATAGATTTCGGTCGTCATTGTCATGCATCTCCAGTCTCCCATAACTCTCCAAAAATCGAGGCAGGTTGAGGGAATAGTGTTCTCATCGGAGATATCAAATATAAGAAATCGCCGAAATATTTTTAAAAAAAACCAAAACAGTATATTCTTTCATGTCGCCATATAAAATACGCGTTCTGTGCGCAATATATACTTTTTCTTATTTCGGGGTCATCTTATGTTACGCCATACCTTTCCACTCGGCGCGAGGCTTCCAGCAGTTGTCCTCGTCGTCTTCTCTCCGGCATCATTCGAGTCATCCGAATTGGATGCCGATCTCTCCGTCGCTGTCGAGGCCAAAGGCAGATGCGACTGAATCATGGAAAATAAAGGACCATTCCTCACCAATAAAACCAACAAATATTATCGATTAAGTCTTCGGGAAAATTTCCACCTTTTGCGGTGCGACGGGCCGCATGCCCTTATCCTTCTTCTTCTCCGGCATCGCACCGCTGGAGAAAGAGCCGAAACGCGAGCCTTCAATACAGCAATACGATTACACCTTTATAAACAAGAATGCCACGATCAGAAAATGATCAGAGTTTCGATTCGTTACAACATTCGAAAAAGATGAGGCACAATTTACTTTGGAGTACCAGGTACACGGTAGGTTGAGCTACCAGTCCTACTGCATTGATCTTATAAGACGCGTACCTCCGATTCCGAATGTCTTCTTGTCGCCCAGTTTGGAAGGACCGACGATGAGCTCCTCGCCATCATCCCACATCGGAGCGCCGCCAGTGGACGAACGAAGGGCGAGAATCTTAACGATGGAAGTAGTAATTTTGCTCGCCGCTGTTCACTAAACCATTGCATGTTTGATTCACTTTCCACAATTTGCTTGCTCTTTCGTCTGTCATAAATTCCGTAGGCCCCATAGCCAAACCGTGATTGCTCCAGCTCGCTCAGAGTTGACGTTATTGTTGAACGAATAAGCGATGTATGGGGCTGTGATATATTTCCAGCAGCCTATCCTCACATCATTTGCCCTCTTGAGAAAATGTGATGGCCTCTCATACCGTCTTGGTGAGGACACGGAGCTCCGCGAGCGACGCCTCGTCCGTGCTTTTCACTAGGAGGGCTAGGCGGGCGTACAGGGCGTTCCCTCGCGGAACCGGGCCTCCTGTCCACTAAATAGTATTTATTGATTTATATTTTATTGATTAAAAAATATTTCCAAACCTCCGTTGCAATCTCCGCAATATTGCTGGGTGCGGGCGTCGCCACCGTCGGTATAGTGTCCATCTGGAGTTAATATAAAATAAAATATCGACTGCCAAAACAGCGTTCTGACAGACGTTATGGAAGTCTTACCGCCTCGATGACGGTGACGTCGTCGTCGGTACTTCCTGCAGCTTCCACCGCCGGCAGCGAGTCGTCGAGGGTGACCACCTCAGGCTCATCCGACATTCTGAAAACCGATGAAAAAGCCCTTTCTTCCTCTGGCTACTGGTGAAAGCTCGCGATGATAACCAGAATACTTTCAATCTGGTAACATTGGCCAAGTCCCAAGGTAACACAACGAGCTGGCAACGTCATTTTTCTCAATCGCAACATAATTTTAGAAGGGTTATTATCGTTCGAATCACGACAATTATACAAGTAAAGCGATAGTTGGAAAAGCACAGATACGCATTTGCATAGAAATCAATTTCTGCTACTGATCGAAATGCAAGAATTACTTAGCGCCGTAAAAAGAGGTATTTCAGTAATGAGCGCAAACTTAAAAACGAGATGTGGTCAGCCTAACGAGTCGGGGGTAAGATAAAACAGGCGCAAGTATAAGAGTCCAATTCCAAGTCCGTGTACTTATCCGACACTAATCATTCGGATTCCATAACCAGATGATGTGAGTTGCGTAGAAAAATACTAAGTACGCTATCAATAATTACTATTGCACAGTCAATCGATGGAGGGGAGTGTAAAGGATGGATGATCTCAATGAACTCTATCTTTAATCTAATCCAAACTTTACAGGGGCTATTCACACAATCTACAGTATCACCGTGGTGTCTCCTAGTGAGTTGACGGGGGCGAATCAAAGGTCAGCATCGGCCGCGGCGTGTTGTCCTCGACACCGTTGCGACGCGCCACAGTCAGCAGTTCCTTGAGCTTCCGCGACGCCGTCCGGGGAGTGAACGACTTCATCTGCAAGCAGAACAATGCATTTATGTATATTGGTACCTCTATAAAAAGTTGGTACCCACCGCCGAAATTTTGAACGATAACAACCCTTTTATGCACTGATACACAGAATTTATTTATTGTAGAGCGAAAATAATTTAGTTTGATTAATCTTCGGCTAAATATTTTTAAAAATAAAAAAAATTACCTTGACCGCGAACTGCGCAATGGCGTCGTCACTGAGGGGCGATTCCGTGGGCACTGCGAACTCCGACGACGGATTGGAAGCTGAACGGACCCATTATTCAATACTAATAAATTTAATGATAAATCGAGAATCAATACTTATTTATTTATCGATTTTTATGGAAACGCGCTTACTGAGATACGGATGGGCAAGGAGCTCATCGACCGTCGCACGCTGCTTCACATCGCGGACGAGACAGCGCTGAAAAGCGGAAAGTCGATAATAATTCTCCAAAAATATCCCCGCAAGCAATAATAATAATAGTGCAGTCAATACCCCCCCTCGTAATCAATACCTCGAGGACGCTGATTATCTGCTTATCGGCCACATCCTTGTAGTCGATCGCAGCATTCGGGTCGCAGATGGCCTTCATTCGGGCAAGCTGCAAAAATAGGAAATTGTAAGAGACGCCAATTTTTCACAGGCATAAATATATCATAACCACTGAAAGTGGATGACAATAAGGGTATTACGGAGGATTCGATCGATAGCAATCGATATTCGATAAAGATAAGATCACTGACTGAATTTCTTTGGCCCTCGAACGGCGTCACTCCGGTGACCATCTTGTAGAAGATGCATCCGAGGCTCCAGACGTCTGACCGAGCCGTCATCTAGGAAATAAATAAACCTTTTTTTGAAATAAATAAAGAAACCTATTACAATAAAATATTGCACCTTGAACTTGGAGACGTCATCGAAGTCTTCGTGCTCTTCAACTTCGGAAAGCGCCTCGGGTGGCATGTACGAGAGTGTGCCCATCTTCGAATCCTAAAATTTCACGTTGTACCATTATACCAGACATTATACCACAATTCCTCGCTACTTGTTTAGATCACGGATTACTAAGTTGATGTTGTCAGCTACTACCTTTAGAAATTTTTTACTGCGTTTATCTTGTCACCTACTACGTTTAGACAATACCTTGACGACGCTCGTCTTGTTACTGGGGATGCTTGACGCGATGCCAAAGTCGATGAGCTTCAGATTACCCGAGACGAGAAGAAAGTTCGCCGGCTTCAGGTCGGAATGCAGCACTTCTGAAAGAAATTTTTATTTATCGGTTAATCGATTATACGGGAAAAGCCAAATCGAAAAAATTACATACTTCGATCATGAATGACTTTAACTGCGTGCAGCATCTCCTCCCACCAGAACCTGCAAAATGACGAAATTGCCCTGATCTGCGAGGTTCCGCTCTTAATCTCGAGATTCGGGGAGAAACAATTCCTACTCCTGGTAATAATAGAATAAACATTCATACTCTCCAGCGTTTACGGACTCGTTATTACGTTGTTTGAAACAAAAAAAATGTTCTCTCTCGGAGGAGATAAAGTGCAGATCGAGAGAAGCAGATTGCAAACAAATTCGGCTTCTCTGTGCATCTCGTTTTAAGTTATCTCTCAAAATGATGGGCTAGATTTCGCGCTACTGCATTTATCACACAGGTGTGGGCTTACCGTAGATAATTCGGGCTGATCTCCTTACTCCGCGTCTTGAGGTAGTGCCCGAGGTCCGTGTCTCCCTTCTCCATCACCACGTACAGCTTCTCCTCCTCCTCGCACAGCTCGCTGCAAGATTGTTTGTAAATAAATAAGGCAGTCAAAATAAAGATTCATACAACTAATAACACAGTAATTATTGAAGCAGTCAGGATAATTTTTTTTTAAAACGAAGGACGCTAGAGGGGGGTATTTTCACTTTTATCAAAAAGAAAGAAAATATGATAGACTCACTAGTCGAACATCTTGATGACGTGCCGACTGCCTTGTAGCGACTCCAGGAGATGGATCTCGTTGATGAACGCAGCCCGCGAAGTTTCGTCAGCCCTTGATAGGTCCACGATCTGCAATGGGGGCACAGTTCTACGCAGCGCTACTTTTCTGCCGCACCTTGATTGCAACGTTGCGCGCGAATTCGGCGTCGTAAGCTTGGTAAACCTGAAATAGCAAAAAATATGTTATTGAAAATATTTCTATTTAAACTATTTAAAGAGATTTTTTTCTCAAAGGCGTCATTGGTCTGTTGTTGTTGTAGCATTGTCGAGACGTGGGTCTGGTACGTTTCACTATTTTGTTATATTATTAGTTTAAAATGCAAAATATAAATTAATAACCAGAGAATATAAATAAATATACAATAAATAATCTACCGAACTGCTGCCTCCCTTGCCGATCTCCTTTCCTATCACTCCGTACTCGCGCCCGTGGACAATGATCTGCCGCATCGCCAGATTCGACTCCGAGAACGACGAACGAAGGATGGAGGGTGTCTGAACGAAAAAAATAGATGGATAGATACAGCAACGTGTGCTCAAAGTCCGTTCTTTAATGATGCAGGAAAGATATACTTAGAAACTAATTTCCAAGTTCAGTCCACTACATTTTTTTCATAACAAGCTCGATATATTCCACATCCGATCTGCATTTATCACAGCGATTCTCATCCTTTCAATAGTACCTGTTGCATGGGCGTCGCGTGCACTCCGTCACCTCCACCGCGTCCGAACGGCGTCTGATTTCCGAACGAGCGCCCCGCGGGAGTTGCCATCGGCTCAAAACATTTATTTATCGATTTTCCGGGAATTCATATTTTCCATTCTAATTATTGTACCTCCCGGGTGAAGCTCTTGCTCCGCATGAAGCTCCCGTTGTGCGACGGCGCAACGTTCCGGCCTGCATGAAAAATAAGGTTACATGAATGAATGTAAGGGCTCACAGCAAAGAGAACCCTAGGTATCGCCAGAAAACGTTATTGCTTCAGGGATACAAAAATAAAATGTAATGTGAAAAATTTTTAATTTTTTTTCTAGAAAATAATGATTGGGAACACGTCATCAATCGGGAAAATTCCAAACTTCGTGACTAATTTTCCGCTAACTCGTAATGGCCTTTCGCGAACCATATATATATATATATATATATAAAAACATACATATAAAAAACTTTTAAATAGCCTAAAACTCACGCAGTGCATCTCCCTTCTCGGTGGGCGGCTGGAGGTGGCAGGGCGGTCGCTGCCTCGGCGTAGGCGCGGGAGGGAAGGGGGAAGGGGCGACGGGCACTCGCTGTACAGTCGAAGGCATCGGGGAAGTGGCGGCTGAAAAAGAACAAAAGGACATGATTGAACTACAACAAAAACATAAATTCCGGAAATGTGAGCTATATAATAAAAAGAAGTCGTTGTGAAAACTGAGAGGAGGATGAGAGGAAACGTTATGCCATATATTATTTTTAAAACCGATTTTAATCGAGTAGTTGAGAGGACTTCGAGTGGAGGGGGAAAGGAGAAGTCAGGTGGAAAGGTAACATGGTCGCACAGGGAATCGGAGCTGGCCTGGGCCTCTCGGAGAGCCCTCTCCTCTGCTCGGGCGTCTTCGGTCGCGAGAACGATTCCCCGCACAGAACAGAGACATCTCTGCAAAAGTCCATTCTGTATCATATCGATTTTTCGAGTGTTCTCCGCATCCATCTTTATCTCGTATCGATTTTTCGCTCGGAAATTTACCTCGGATGCGACAGCAGTGATCCGTTCCTCTGCCCATCATTGGATGCCCGTGGAATGTCGATGACTGCAAGGGTTCACATTCTTGCAGCAAGCTTACTTTATTCATGTTGGCATCGTGCCAAGAAAGAGAGCATTTCTTTCTTTTTAAAGGTACTGACCACTGCTGGCGTGTGAGTCGTGCTTGCTGTCGTCGCTGAGTTGTGTCTCTCCGAGGCTGGAGAAGGAGGAGCCCGCTCCCAGTGATGTGCCGTGCTGCGCCGAGACGTTACCTGTAATTCAATAAAAAAAATTACTTCTGGTCGAATACCTCCACCCTTTCAAGGTCATATTATAAGAATTTCTGTACGCAAATTTTATTCCTACAGAATAAATTCAAAATATAATTGTTGATACCATCGAAGATAGACTAATTTTTTCAGCTGTTTTTCTCTTCCAATGTCCCAGAAACCAACCGAGGAATGAAGAAGAAGGGTGAATGCCGTTGAGTACGGCGTCGTGCTTCTTCATGCCTTGTTCCGCAACGTTTTCTTTTTCCTGTTGATTCGGCAGAGCGCGGCTCTTTGCAGGGACTTTCTCAGCATCTGCAATTCAAAATGATTTTGTTCTCTATAAGTAGCGTTTCTGGATGGAAAAACAAGGCATATTTGTTGTAATGTACCCTAAATGAGTAGGAGTTGGCATATTGCAGCGAAAAATAAAGTCATGATGATCTTGCTTTCGGTAAACGCATTTTTACTAGAAAAATAAGCATTGATAATTGGAAATTAATAATACTGGTTGTGAAGTGTTCCACATCACGGCTATAATGACAATAATAACATACAAATTTGAAATAATTACCCGAGGCTGGTCGAGTGGATGGTGGCTGCGTCGACGAGAGGGGGGCGTACCGAGCCGCCTGTTGTTCGGAGTACGCCTTTATCTTCGCCATTCGAGCGAGGTACGACGACGGCTTCTTCTCCCCTCCCGACATTCTGGAAATATCAGATTTCGGCAGCAGAACAAAACTGATGAGCACAGCAAAAATGATCTACTTTACAAACTCTTTGTTCACAAGAAATAACGCGTTTCCGACACTTGGAACAAAGTGTAAATCAAGAGCAGCAAGGTTCGCCTTACAATTATTTCTGCAATTCAGCCAAAATCGATGAAAATAACATGTATTTATAGCTATTACGCGCTGTGTAATTCGAGTAATTTGAGAATTTGAATTGGCGCCAACAGGACTGGTGATAAGGCAAAAGACTGCTCTGCCGTACTACGATTGCGACGCGACCGCAACGCGAGGCTTGGGGCAGATCGGCCGAGCAGGTATTTTTCGAGCGAGTATAATCCACGTGGAGAACGAAACTTCCTACATTTTCATGAGGCAAATGTGAATTCCTTTATACCATTTTCGAGGTCAATCAATCGGGACAAAAAAAGGAACAAGTTGGGTATACATTATGTGGGACTGCTTATCATCGATAATAACAACCTATCTAGGGGGTGGCACTTCAAAACCGCTACTACGTTTAGCGCGCCAAAAGTGAAGCCGTATATTTTGCGGAATCGGTGCGCTCTTGCGTGTTAGTGCAATTTCTAATTCGTCGCCGTAGTTTCGAAAATGAACTGTGGAGTTGTGGCATGATATTGATCCTGTTCTTTCATCGGATGTTGTTCAGCAACTTCGTCTGCACCACTAAAAAATAATCGTAGAACAAGGGAAGACTGCGCGGAGCTAGGATAAATCATCTACCAGAAGGTGAAACTGCCAATCTTCTTTTGAGTTTTCCGCATTTTGACACCTTAGCGGTCTATGCCATAAAATAGCTTGGAGTAGGGCTCACACCGCCTATATAGTAGAACCTTACCCCAACTTGCCCCAAAATAGATATCCGAGATGATTCAAAAATCGGGGTTTTGATCGAGCCTGCCTGCTCTGATTCAGCCTGGATTGGGTTCTTGTTCTGTATTGGTGGTTACCCAGTCCTAGGCTATCTCATAAAAATATCGAAAAATTAAATCAATCAAAAATAACGTTTGCTAAACATCGTATGTCCTGCATACTACGTTTAGCAGGGGGCGGAGCCACCGATTCCGGGCTTCACACGACGAAGTTGGTGCATAGCTTGAAACGTGAAAACCAGCCTTTCTTATTTTTTCTTTTTGTTACTATAATTATTGTTTGCGAAAATAGTACAGAATGCAAACAAAGCCGAAGCCGAGAAACCACTTTCAACTTCCAAGTGCCACCCCCTACAACCTATCTCTAAACGTCAACAAAAACAAAAAAAAATCTATTTTTTTCTTTTCTCGAGGCAGTGAAATCCCGAGCGGATACGTACAAACAACAATGCAACCAATAGAAGTTGATGGTTACTCCTAACAATGCATTGCACCATGGAGTGATCCGAAACACTTACGACAACCCTCTAACAACAGGACTATTGTTGCTGGACCATCTCTCGACGATTCGGTCATTTATACGTATGGAGCAAACTTCGCGTCTTCTCTCTTATCTTCCTGTCCGAGCAGCATATCTTTGTAATCCATGTATCTGAAGTAAGTAATTTTAAAAGATTGGCTGAAGATGACATAAAGCGATGCAGATAAAAAAAAATTCGCGCACAGAACGCGCAATTTGGCCTACGACCGGGGTTCACGTCACCGGCGAAATACACTGTCGCAGGCCAATTTGAGCGTTCTGTGCGCGACTTTAACATGATATAAACTATTCCGCTTACCTAAACTTCTTATTCATTGGTCCAGCTGTGTGCATGGCCGTGATGAGTCGCTTCTCGAGGAGTTCTACAGCGGGCAGAGACATGACGATGGTGTCGTATCTGAATTTTGATGAATCTGATAGTGATCTAGATAAATATTATCTGAAATGTCGATAAATCTGATTGTGAGATGACGATGAAACAAGATGGACTAGCTAGAAAAAAATTGATTGATCAAAATTATTTTCATCCTCTATCGAGAGACTTTCAAGTTTGTAGAAATGAGGCCTACTTGAGAAGAGAGAAGCAGTTGAGTCCAAAGAGGGGCATGGCGTTGAAGGAGGGCACGGAAGAACACGCTTCGAGAAGGCCACCAGTCAACTGCAAATGACGCCGATATCAGAATAGAAGATAAACAAATAAATCAAGAAAAAAAAACTTTAGAAATCGAAATATGCGCAAATGTAAGATTTTTGTTGATATAAAGAAAGAACTGACAATTTCTTCTCCTTCATCCACGAAGAGGACCGAGTATCCCCAGTTGCGTTGCTCGGCAGCCTCTTGCAGCCACAGTCCATCGGCCGTTTCCGGCACAGCTGACAGCGTATCAACGACCTTAATCATATTATCAGATAAATTGCCATTGCTTTTCAAACATTCATTCTCGTAGAGCCGTCTAATAAAATAAAATAAATATTATTTTGTCACTAAATAGAACATTAAGAACCCACCACGAGATCCGACTGCGCGAGCTTGAGGGAGAGCGCGACGCAGAGGCCTAGGATGGGTCATATTAAACACAAATAAATTATATTTCTGCCACCTTGTATCCTAATAGAGTCGGGCAGCATGTAGAACCAAGTCCGCGGTCCTCTCGTTCCATTTGCGAACCCTCCTCGGATGAACTGCGGAGCGCGGTTGGATCCAACATGAGCACGACCCGTCTTCTTCTGTGGCCACGGCTTCCTGCCTAGAACAGACAATTAGGTGATTCAGGGATCAATCGATAAAATTAAGGAATCAATCGATAGAGATTAAAAATCCCTTGAAATAAACCCATACCTCCACCGGGCATTTCTGCCTTGCTGAGCTGCTTGGTCAGCTGCACATTGCGGTATACGGTCTGCCAAGTGGTGTTCCTGACATGGAGAAATGTTCATGGGATCCGCGAATCATTGACTGACCAGCCTGCCAAAGTGACAACGAAGAGGATTCCCTAACCTCTGGTAAAAACAAGTGAATCCCACCTATGCAACAAGTCCATGCGAAGAGGAGCACGGAAGATGTCCGGGTGGAGATCGACGACCGACAACTTCTCGTCCTGCAATGGCCAATTGGCTGACAACAAGGACAAGATGATTCATTTCGGAGAAAAAAATCGATGCCGATGAGATCAACCAACATAAACAGGAATTCTGCCAGGCAGAAACGGATCTGACGTAGTGTTTACCACATAGGGCGATAATCCAAAACATGGCCCCCTGACGACACCTTGATGGAGTGCAGTGTGCTAATCCACGTCTGCGGTGTCTCCGCGTAGGGCGAGGTTGGTGGGCGCCAGAGAGTTCTGAAATCGGCACCACTAGGTACGTGCAAAAAGCTTGGATTCGGAGTTCTTCACTTTTTAGTGCGCAAATATTTCTGGAACCGACAATAGAATGATGGAGTCCGCAACGAGTTTCACTCCGAGCCTACCTCTGAAAAGATTCCGGGGTCCTCTCGGGCGCATCCACTCCGGGGGCTGAAGCTGAAGAGGAAGGCGTTGAGATAGAGCGAGCCCCGATCACGGCCCGTCCGCACGGCGACGCCACCAATTGCCGTAATAACATCGTCCTAAAATAACCATAATCTGAAAGGAACTGAAATCTTTGCGATACTGTGACAGGTGCGAAAGAAAACGCAGACAATTCAAAATCCCGTACAATGATATCAAACTGCTTTATACACTCGAACAACAATAGCAAACCATGTAACAAAAACAATGAGAGTTTAAAAAGTTGTAATTTCTTTCGTAAACTCAAGGCTATCGATTAGAGTATAATTTCTTTTTAAAATTGCTAAAGTAGACATAAAATTCTATGAGATCTATGATGAGGACAATGCCTCCTCTTCCCAGCCTCCCTTTCATTCTCCCAGCACTCGCCGCCTCTCCGCTGCTCCCTTACGGACAGCTTCTTTGAATAATCGCAAGAGGTACTCTACCTGAAGAGCGTATGGTTACGAACACATAGAATACTGTGAATAAACATAAATTAATGGTAAATGTGACCATAAAAATAAAGATAGCCTTACCGCCTGCGGGCTGTCATCATTAGCTGGCACAAGATACGTCAGGTAGGCGGGGTCTGCGTTAGAATCGACGATTCCTGAAGAAGACGTCATTAAAATCATAGCCGCCCGTGCATGAACAACGGATTGACAATTTATGGTTAGCAATTTCATACGAGGGCAATTGTGGGATTCCGTGATGAAAATTTCCAGTACTTTTCTGATGTCCTAATTATATATCCACTGACCAACAGTAGGAATTGCCATTTTGGCCGCTTCGACAATGGCCGGGTGCCGTTCTCCAATGGACGTCAGCGACGAAAGGAATACCATCGTATCCGGAAGGCGCACGGTTGCCCCTGTAAGCAACAAAGTAATGTAAAACGAGAACCCAACAAATTAAAGATCAGTAAAAGGAGAAAAACATCAATAAATACATCAATGAATAATTAAACATCAATAATTGTATACGCACCCAGCAATTGTCGTGTATTCGTAAGGGTGCCTTCCTGCCAGAAACGAACGTGAGAGTACTGTCCGACCTGAAAGTATTCGATTGACGCACTTTGTGTTCATGTTGACGCACTTTGTGACTACGAAACTCTAAAGAAGCGTCGTTCGATTTGCCTTGCATTCCATCAGTGAAACCGGTGAACCCACCTCCTCCGCCATCTTCTCAACAGCCAGCATCGAGTCGCGGTTAGAGGTGAGGAAAAGGATGATGCCTCCGCGCGAGACAACGTGGGCAACGAAATCGAGGGCACTGAAATGATGAAAAGATAAAAGAGGCGTGGAGTTGTACACATTTTCGAATTTAATTTAGAAAACTTCCAAAAATGCACCACTCCTTTTCAACCCACTATTGGGGGGGGGGGGGGGGGGGGGGGGGGGGGGGGGGGGGGGGGGGGGGGGGGGGGGGGGGGGGGGGGGGGGGGGGGGGGGGGGGGGGGGGGGTCTGT
>JACMIG010000363.1:21089-34454 GCA_014805385.1 Levipalatum texanum
ATCTAAATACCAGAGTTAGCCTCCTTTGACATCAATGGACTTCTGCCATTTTCCAGGCAAATTGCCAATCTCCTCCCTTTAGAAGCCATGGAGATAGGAGGCGAAGAATTCATCGAGGTCGGAAATGATCATGTCAAGAGCATGATTTTATAAATCGCTGTGTAGTAAAATACAAATCTGAACAATATGCATTCAGATGTAGCAAGGTCTGATGAAAAATAAGTATGGTGAGACGCTCTGTAAAAATTTGACCAGCTCAGACTGAATTTTCATTTGAAATGTGGTCGCGCGGTCACGCAGTAGAAGAATAGTTTTGCCTACCATCCAATAGTTTTGAGGTTGTCTGCTTATTGTTAGATCTTTCGCACATTCCTCTAGTAGACTCCGGCAGAGATTATGGTGCCCTCGGATTTGGGCTCTCACGACACAGAAAATTGATGGAATCGGATGTCACACTCGAAACACTCCCAATCTATGGTTTTCTTCGATGAAGCAATAGTATCGCTCTATTTTACTGATCGAGGCGAGAGTTGTGTCAGTAGTAGGGACATGTCAGGAGTACATTGTAGTTAGGGACTTGTCCATGTCCGGCGCCTTCCGTCCATGTTTCAAAAATCACAAGATAACGTTCCAGAAAAATAGGAATCCAAAATCGAAGGATTTCAGAAATTTAATTCCTCTGGAACGTTGAAATGCCCCTTCAATATGAACTTCGTGCACATTAGGGTATTCAATCTTTATCCCCTAGGGGTGACAGAGACTGCTGAAGAGGCTCGAGCGATACTAAAGAGAATGCATAGTTCCAAACTTTCGGGACAACCTAATATATAATTTTACATTGTTTGATATTTTTATTTCATTGTCAGCGTATTTCTCGTACGAGCAAAGTATGGAACAACAAACCGTCCTGTCCGTGGCTTGGTGTTGTGCCGAGCTCGATGTCATTGTAATTGCTCTCGGCGTGCTTCGCAGCTTCCGACAACGCCACCCTCGCCAATTCGAAGCGCGGTCTATAGAGAGCACGTAGATGCAGTGTAATTATGGAAAATAGAAACTCTGCTGTGCGAAATAAATCATATGTATTACTAGCTATCCATCTCTATCAGATGTACGCTAAATCGAAACGTACTTGAATGCTTCGTTGTCGTTCTCGGCAATATTGTAATCCATGGGAACGACCAGGCAATCAAGACCCTGGAAATCATAAATAAATGAGATACCTAGTGACATTTATTGGCAAATATATTATTTCATAGAAAATGCCATAAACTCTGACAGTGAGGAATGTATGGAGCCATGCCAGTCTCCGAGCAAGCGCTGCGAGCTGAGCTTTTTTCACACTGTTCTCTCCGGATTCCTGTAATGGCCATATAACGGGGTTCGATGGAAAACTTCCCCTACCTGTAAAGTGCACTCATGTACACAAACGGTGCACTTTACCGACAAGGGATGTTTAGTACATGGCGCCTTACTTGGTAACATCGCTTGGTCATGTCCTCTGCATGACCGATCTTCGTCATCATTTCCTCGAATTTAATGGACGAAATGACGTCGTACGGCATCGAGTGATTGAAGTCTTCCTAAAGATGAAAAACATCACCATTTAAATAATATTAATATATTTATTTATTATATTATTATACATCACAATTTTTCTTACAGAACCCCATCATAGCAGAATATGAGAAAAATTAGGGCTCCTAGAATTGGGATTATGTGCCACTCACTCGTTTTAGCGGATTTGAACCGTCAAAATAACTATATATATGCTAAAACATCTAAATACACTCACATCCAGGTAGGTACCAGCAGTTTCGATAGCATGCCGCACTTGCGAAATGAAATGAGCCATGGCCTGCGAAAGGGCCTCCAGAACCTGCGAGGCGGGAATAAGGAGAGGAAGAGAAGGTTTAATTACAAGTAAATATGATAGAATACATAAAATAATATCTACCACGATGGGGAGCGCCTCTGGTATCGTAAAAGTGCGTGTAGCAAAGAGGATTCCCGTTGCGGCCGACACTGCGTCCGGGGAGGTCACCAGTAGATTGGTGAGAAGCTAAATAGAGAAAATACGTGTATAAATGCAACATTAATTTATCGATCGATTTGAAGGATCAGTGCGGAAGATTGCAATACCGTCTGGGCGATTTGACAACCGCTAATCCACGTAGCTGCCGCAGCAAATGTCGCATCAATCGTAGCTATAAGATCGGGAAGGTCCATCTCCATCCAGCCCTGGAAATTAATTTGTGATAATAGTTCTCTGATTAGGCAAGTCACTTCTCATGGCGACCATCGGCTTATTCCTGGAAAAAATAATTACCTCGGCAATGACGTCTTCAACGTTCGGCTGCTCTTTCATTCGCACGACACCACTAAAGAAATGCTTTCACGATAATCCGCAGTATTTAGTATTTCGAGTCGATATTGCCAAACATCAATAACGCTGCAAACCTGTCCATCTTGGGATCCATTAATTCGATGGCGCTCATAGCTTCACTAAGGGAGAAGGAACCCCATGATTCCAATTTCGCGTTAGGCAATTCTGCAAATTGTAATGTTTAGTCATTGAAAACATATTCAAAAAGGTGCATATCTATAGTAGTTCCGATGTTTTATTATTCTTTTGAGAATTAATTTCTTACGCCGTGCTGCCTCGACGAACTGCTGGGTGATGTCTTCAAGGATCTCCTTTCCGAGAGCGCGGGGGCTTCCGTCGCTATGAGACTGCCGTTGACTAAGAGGAGTGTACCTTCCATCCGACGACGATGAGGCTTCCGTATCCTAAATATATCATTTTAATAAAAATACGTTTCATTGTTGTTATTTTAATTAAAATATTCATTGTCGACTAGCCCAGTTGCAAATGCATTTAATATATTTATAGAAGTACCTGGACGGGTAGAAAATATTCGTCCTCCTCGTTGTCTTTCTGAGGCACCGAGGACATCCTGCAATAAACCCACGTTGGAAATTGACACGATGAAACATATTTTAGAATGCGACGCATCGGTGCGAAATGACGCTCCGATTGAGAGAACTAGTACTGCACTCACGAGTTGCGCTGTAATAGGCTCAAGCCAATGCAGCAGGTCTAGTAGCACGGGGCCCGAGGATTAAACGAAAGATCAGGCTTCTCGATCAATGTAAGAGCACTTCACACGGGAATCGCAGACTGGAGCACTATCAACTTGCACTTTGAACTACTTCCGCTTCAAAATCTCCATAAGGCAAGAATTTTTAAGGTATTTTAGACAATTTACAACAAACACATCGCAGCTCGATTGTTTTCGCACAGCAAGCATGAGGCCATACTGACGTAACATTACGCGAGAATGAACACTTGTGTTCTAGCACAAAGTGGCTCGGAAAGAGCTGATTGCTGCAAGCGTTAAGTTCAGCGCATGACATTCTAGGATCGTAGCCGAGGGACGAGTAAAAAGAGATGGCAAAAACGCGGCGAAGTCCCGGCGAACATCCCCTTTGGCTGAGGCATACGGTATAATCAGTTTGCGATCGGTGTTCGCTAAATATCACAAGTTTCAATTTGTACTTTTGCCTTCATCGTAGTCGTTAAATCGTGAAGAATTTCATTATTCGCTTGGCGTGACTTTGTTTCTTTTTGCGTTCGCTTTTTTTGTTCCATTTTGCGTTCACTTTTCCACACTCTATTGTTCAAAGTATTGGGAAAGGTTATCGACCTCTCGTAGTTCAGGGAGCATTACGAAATACTTTATGCCGCCGGTAAAATGCATAGTCTGGCTGAATGCGAGGAAATGTTTCGACCAGGAAAGTGCGATAGAGTTCGAAAGCCTGGGATTCTGACAATGAGGGTTCAACGATTCGAATCAACATTAGATGGACAAGATACGAGCACTCGGTGAGCGATGCTATCAATTCACTCAATAAAGTTAGGCATTCATGCGCTGAAATTATGTCGTCGTTGGAACCAATATATTAAGCTAAAAATTTAAATATCCATTTATGGAATCGGTGGGAGGATAACACGATCTGTTTTCCGGACAGTGAGGCGATGAGTAGATGGGCATGTGAGAAACAGGGCAAAGTCCATGAGGGCAAAATGAGAGCTATTTCCATGAATGGCTCGAGAAATAATAAGTAATAAGTCTGATAGAACCCTAATGACGAGGGCAGCGACCGGAAGGACACAATGCACGAAATCATTATACTGTTTAGCTGAAGAAATAAACTATTATGGCCTACCCCATCTGTCAAAATCGGCATACGAATTGAGCGAAATTGTTAATTATGACGACAGAAGCGACTACTATCATTATTAAAACAAGGCACTACGTATTGCAAGGCAGCATTTACATGAAGATACAGCACCAGATGTGATGATAACGTGATCGAAAGATTCATACTAGAAATACCTATCACTACCGGACTCACAATGCAGAACGTGGGAAATTCCGAAGCCTTGGCGTTGTCGGAAGGGGTGACATCCATTTGTTTCCTTCTTCATCAGTCCAACACGTTAATATGCTGAAAAGAATGACAATTAGTAAGTCTGTGCAATCATACTACTAGTAATAGCGTCGTCAGAACAAGTGAATCTGTACGGATTCACGCTGAAGTTCACGAAATACACGCGTAAAAGGGGACTACAAAAAGTGATATTACTGCATACGCACTTTACGTGCCCTCCGACCGACTAATATTTCTCGAATATGTATGGTACCTCGTTTCCATCATCGTCATCGCTGTCCCCTCTTTGTTGTACAATTTGAGGCACGGTCCGAAGGGGCTGGTCCGGCTGTTGCTGCGCTTGTTGTTGCAGCGACGGACTGGACCGTGCCTGGTGTTGTTGAACTACCTGCAATGAAATATAAGAGGATGATGATATTGGAGAGGCACATAAGGGCCGTTTTTTGTTTTTGTTTGTTTTTGTTTATCGCTTGAATGGCCTGTGACCTCGAATATATAGCCCAAACCTGAGATAGTTGCTGGGCGATGAGGCGCTGTATCTCCGTCAGTGCAGCGCCACTGCTGCCTCCGGCCGCTAAAAGATTGAGCTTTGGTATTACTCAATCTCGAAATTGCTGAACGAAATTGTATGAGAGTCTTAAAAATGATGCTAAAAACTAAAACAAAACATTCGTGGTCTCCACGTCCAGCACAGTACAAATTTCTGATAAATTTTGACTACGGAATAAGATGAGAAACTCCTTCGCACCTCCTCCGTAGCTTCCAAGGCTTCCCGACATCTGATTGAGGCTCCCGAGAGACTGGAGAGTCTGGAGGAGCTGGGCTTGCTGGCTCTGAGCCTGTGCTTGCTGTAGCTGGAGAATGAGTGAATCGAGGTTGGGAGCTGTTGGTGGAGCGGTAGCAGGCAGGGTAGGAGCGGCGTGAGCGGCGATCAGCGCATTCAGGGCCGTGCGATACTGGCCAGGTGACATGCCTGAAAGGGTAATTTTTCAGGCGAAAACATTTCTAAAAATAAAATAATGAATGAGTGAGACGAGTGTCACACTTTTGGATCTGGCGCAACTGTCAAACAATTAAAATAACAAAAAGATTGCATTATCTTCAAAGATAATACGTGATTCGGTCGTGTTCGAAAATTTCCGTCTAACAATCTTAAAGCTATCGTAAAAACCGTTGATTAAATTTGCCAGCGTACCTTGCAGCGCTGCAGTCAGTCCCGTAAACGAGTTCGATGGTCCGGGGAGACTCGTACTCGACGACGACGACTGATCAAATGCACTCCCTGGGCGAACTGTCGCAGCTGGTGGTTGCAGCCGCTGAGGGATGGGCGATATCTGGGCACCGGAAGAGGAGGGGCGCGGTGACGGGTGCTGGGCGACCGGACGGAGAACGGACGAGGGCATCTCATCCGGAGGAGGAGGGGGAGGAGGCGGAGGGGGAGTTGGTTCCCTGATAGCAGGTGGAGTCTTCGATCGTGGTGCGGGGCTCTCCATGCGAGGAGTCGGGGATCTCGGATGGGGTGAGGAAGGTGCGCGGGCATTCCTTCCCTTCCTGCCTCCGCGCCCTCTGGTCCGTGGTGCGCGGGCTCGGGAAGGTGGAAGGGCAGGGGCAGGTGCCTCTTCCTCTTCGGGAGGGGGTGCCTTGGGGGCAGCGGGAGCTCGTCTCCCTCCCTTGCCCTTCTTGGCCGGCGGCGGATGGGGGCTGAGCTCGCGAGTTCGCCGATTCGCCTCACGGGCTGCAGCTCGTCGAGGGCGACGAGAGGATCCACGGGCCTCCTCCTCGGCCAGAGACGAAGCCAACGCCCAGTCCTCGTCGGTGCACAGCATCGGGTCCTTCCACGTCGGGTCTGAAAAAGAGCGATTGAAAATTAAAATCAACAACTTAATTTCGATCCATATTATATTAACAAAAATGGTTAAAAGCAAACCAGGTTGTCTCCAACACGATCAAAAACAATTTATTGGCGGCGGAATGAACATTCCGGACAATACGCTCATCGCCCTACGATCTCTCTCTCCACAGTTCTCTCGTTTCTCTAGCCGCCAGACAAAAAGAGAACAGTGGAGAGAGATCGTAGGGCGATTAGCGTATTGTCCGGAACGTTCATTCTGCTGACAATAATTAGCTTTGTTCCGGCCGAATCAATGAAATAACAAACCGTGGTGACACTCGAATTCCGCCTCGTACTTGGCGTAGAGCTTCTCTTCGAGGTCCTTTTGTGCTTGGCAATCCGCGGCAATTGCCTCCCTCGACGCCATCTCGCGCACCTGCGTTAAGACAACATTCGGCTTACGTCTTATTGTCACCTTATTCTATGCAATGCGAGAAGAATAACAAGGTATCATTAAACATTAGAAATACACCATCTGTAAAAAGATAACCTGCGCTGACGCCTCTTCTATGGGCAGGGCGTGCAAGTGTGGATTGGACTTGTAGATCCGTTGGAGGCCTGTAAATGCCTTCTGATAAAATTTATTATCGATCGATTAATGTCATGGAGTTGAGCAAGGAAGTGGACTGTTGTTGAGTATAAAAATTAGTATAAATGAAAAAAATAACAATGAAATCTCCACTTACGTAGCTGTCGCTCCTTGATCATTTTTCGATTGTTCATCAACTTCTCGATCAAGGCGTCCTTAAAACCTCCATTAATCATTTACATTCTAGACGAATTCTTGTCCGATCTCATAGCAAAGATTCATCACAAGTTTGAATTTCCGATAGTAATACATTTATTGTCGGGCACCCTTAGAGTAATAATTCCCACGCCCAGAAAATACCAAAGACGTACTGCGTGCACTCTTGATTTACTCTTCTAACTCGATTTTATGGCCGACCGGATAATAAGGGGCATGAAAAAGAGCAAAAGCACGCACAGTTCGTCATTAGTAGCCAGGTCGTGAGAATTACCTAGAACGCGCTGGGTGCGCAACTAGAGTGAACAAGTTTCCATCCGTATCAAGACTCCAATAAAGTACAGTAGAGCCAACCTTCTCCCTGTCCATATCCTGAGTGTCGCGGATGGGATGGCCCTCAATTTCGAGCTCGGCGTCCATTTGATGCTCGGTTACTCTTCGCCGCAGTGTGAACAACTCCATTACTTGCTGGACAATGAAGATATTTAAGAAATGATGATATGACGAGTATAGGGATAGCGACACTCACTTGCTTTCTTCTATTGAAGTACTTTTCGATCTTATCCAGCTGCTTTTGGGCAAGCCGTGGAAATTTCTTCTTCCGGACCTTTTTCAGTTGCTTCTTCCTCTGAAATGATCATCAAGCATAAAATTAGTCTGTTCGAGCTGCGGGATTACAGAAAACTATCCGAGGCAGCTTTGATCGAATTCTTAGATTAAAGAATAAATGATCTCTAAAGAGTTTCATTTCCTCAGCATGAAATTACCTTTAGCAAGACGTTGTAGTTGGCGGTAATCTTCAACTTCGACATGACCATCTCGCACATGTTCCATTTTTGAACAATTTCTTTTCTGCAACAATATTTTTCGTCAGAACAAAGTCTTGCCCCAAATTCAGTTTAAAAAATAATCACCTTCTTCTGTCGTACTCCTCAACTTCGATGTCTTCATACTGATCCGAGTCAGATCCAGAGGAATCCGATTCGGGAGGTGTGGGTGGCGGAGTTGGCACTCGCACTGGACGTATCTTCTTTATCAATTTCTTCTTCTTCACGATCTTCACGTTCTTCTTCTTCAGGCCCACTTTCTTCTTCTTCTTCAACTGCAATAGACTAAATTGAAATTAATAGAAGAACTTTACAAGCTTTTCCGGAGTAACATTTCAAATAGTTTCACCACAAATGAGAATATCAAACAAAAATCATTCTTTCAAAAGAGGAAAAGAAAAGGTCCGCACCTTGCCCTTATCGTTCTTGTCTCCGACCTTGATCTTTTTCTTCTTCTTCTTCAACTGAAATAGAGTAGATTGAAATTAATATCAAAAAACATTTCGGACTTTTTCGGAGTATCACTTCAAATACATTCACAAATGGGAAATTTTTGAGTAGTCTTTCATCTCTAAAAATATAGACTATGAAAACATCGTTTTCGGAAAAGAGGAAACAAAAAATGCCTTACCTTGCCCTTATCGTTCTGGTCTGCGATCTTGATCTTTTTCTTCTTCTTCTTCTTCTTCACCTTCCTCCTCTTCGCTGAATTCTCGACCTCCTCAGGCGGTGCTTTTCGTTTCGCCGTGGAGACAACTCGAGAAACTCCAGGGTCGACATTCTCCGGCTTGGCTACCTTGGGACGGGGCATCGACGGACCGGGCTGCGGCGTACTAGTCGAGGGCTTCGATGTCCACGGTCGAGGATAGGGGAGTCGAGAGGTAGGAGGAATTATAGGAAAGGGCCTCGAAGTGCCGGGTTTGGGTCGCACGAACGAGACTCCCCGTGATGAAACACCTCTCGCGGACGAGACTCCTCTTGCACCGCCTCTCACAGGGCGGATGAACGGCTGCTTCTTCTCCGCCAGCAGATTCCGAGCCAAGTTAGTACGGGCAACGCGGAATGGCTCGGATAGTGGAATGCGGGTGGTGGGAACGGGACTCGATGTTGCGGCCTTGGCGGGGAGTGGTCGCCTGCGAGTCCCTCCCTGCCCTGTCAGTGGATGGCGATTTGCCATGCCTGACAGCACTACGTACCCACTACCGCCAGTGCACTTCCAGCTACAAAGAAATATACCACGGAGTGCAAAACAACGCTTATTAAAGGAGAAAACAATAGAATAACGAAACTACACGCAGAAAAATTCAAAGGGCTGCGCGCCTTCGGAATTTATCCAGTCTAATAAACGCAGTAGTGACAGTCCGTCAATCGTGCGCGCGTACTAATTAAATTTGACTGCACTTCCCACCTCGCCACACATCGTTATATTTTCCTAGCATCGCGAGGCGAGACTTATCTTTCCACAGATCAGGGAAAAATAGAAAACCCCGCCCCAATCAACACGGATAAAGTTCATCTTTTCATAACTGTGTAATCAAGTCAGTTGCTGGATTGATTGTATATTTATTCTGGATGCGCGAATAGAAAATATATTTATAACAATAAGGATGAATTAGGGAACCTCGTGTGACATGGAATGCGGACTGTGGGCAATACATACATAGTTTGAGATACTGATGATAAATGATGAAGATCGTTGCGATGAAAGGAGTTGGTTGTGAAGATGCTTCACCAAATACCAGCTAATCACAATTTTTTTTCTACAATTCACATGTTGTTCTCTGGCTGTTAGCCGACAGCATCATGTTCTTTTATGTTCACGGCCTGTTGATTTCTATCCTAGAAAGTTGTTCAGAAATCCGTGCGTGATTTCTCCGTTGAAGAGGTGTCCGATTTGATTCATCACGGTAATTGGGTTCTGAAAATTTACGTTCTCTCGTTCTTTCAGGGGAACTTTTCTGACCTGATCGATGACTCCAGAGATTTCCTCACATCTCTTTAGATTTCTCTGAAGACTGGCGGTAATTTGGAGCGATCCCATGATGTCGCATTCCGCAATTGCCTGATAACATGGTTGACGATAGATCGCGTATCTTTCTCACTTGTCTCAACTGATTGCATTGTTCTCGTTCCGCTCCGCGCTTGCACGATTCACGGCTACAATTAAAAGTAACTTTTTGAGCAATGAAAAGAAAAAAAAGCGTAGTTTCAAGTCGGCATTACTGGCCTGACCTCGCTTTCAAGACATCCATCTTTCCCGAGAACACGGCGCTTTGCAACTCCTGCGTCCACGATTCATAGGCAGCCTCATCTGCCTCCTGAAGGGATAAATTAGGGGTGAAGGGTTGGAATAGTTTATAGTGCTACATTACCTTAACGCAATTGCCGTATGCGATCTGCATGAATTCGCTGAGGAACGGGAGGCAGCCTGATGGGTATCGCATTGAACACCATTAGATAGAAGCGCTGTTATCGTCACCAACCCTTTCCTTTGGGAATTCCAAAGTTGGCATTGGCGCCGGGGACGACTTCCTTCATGGAGGGTAGGGGAGGAGGGGCGACAGCCTGCCGTACAGGCACTCCCTCCGTGCGGACGGGAGAGGGCTGCGAGAGGGATGAGCCTCCTGACAATGAGGGGTGATTATCAAGGAACATAAATAGCGAATTCAAGTAATATCGGAGAACAAGCTCTTCTTATTGTGAATCTCTCTCTCTCCATACTCTCTAAAATGCCAGACAACGAGACACCCCTTCTTCAATGGAGAAAGAACAGTTCGGATGGAATACATTTTTCCATTTCCTTGGCTCACCCTTGAGGAAAGCATTAGCTAGTTGCATGAAGGGACTGGGCGGAGCTGGGGCGAGTGGCTCAACTGCCTTGGCTGCAGATGCCGACGCGGCTGCGACCTGAGCAGCGGCTCCCTCAACGGGGCTCGCAACGACGGGCTTCACAGGCGCCCCGAGTCCGCCGTACTAAATAATACCACAATTATTTGATGATTTGAATTAAACAACCTGCGTTAGGCCGTGCATGCGCTCTCTGCGAATCTCAATCTCTCCGTGACCGCGTTCTGATTCACGCGGCGGAGCAGGAGCAGGCGTTACTACAAAGAAACAATTAAAACGTTAGGTTACAAGTTCAGAAAACCACAATATCAAATTTCTGGAGAAAACGTTACCGTTGTGTATCTATGCGGCATACTTTGCCGCGGACTATGCGCCAGGCCAGTGCCCCCAGCTCTTCTAGGGATCCCCCATTCCCAATCGGTCTTCGACCTCATGTCGTCCGCAACATGAGCACTATAGCTAGAAGCGTACTCACTTCCAGACAGCGCACTTCCTCCGAATGCTCGAATCATCTCCGTCCAGATGTTGCCTGATGGCTGCGCGCGCTGAGGGGCCGCCTGCTGGACCGCAGCGGCTTCATCGATGGATGAATACGCTGGCGCGATGGCTACAATTTCGTTGCTTGTTTCCTTTCTTGAAATTTTTCAAACCATTCCACCGTATACTATTTTGAATACAGATCTTGCTAGTTCCATAAAAATTTCGATTCTGTAATCACAACGGTCATGGAACATCTGTGGTTGATTTGTGGCCAGGCATTGTCTCAAGGTTCGCAATAGTCAGGTGATAGTTCAAATGAGACTCACGCTTGACCCTCTTATCCGCGGGAGGATGCAGGAAGGATTCAGGATGCTCAATGTTGTTCAGCGTCTGCATCTTCAGTGGACGCGCCAGATTCGTGAACGCCTAAACGTGATGGAGATAGGACTACATGTAACTCTCACTCATATCGCACAAAGGGGATCGTCGTCGTCATCAACGTGGAATTGGGAACGAGGCAATTCTAATCGGAAGTATTTTCTTCTTCCTTACCTGTCCCAAGATCTCCGAAGGCCGTGCATTGACGTCGATCTCCTTGACTTGGGGTGCTTCCTTGCGGAGCCTGCAGAAAGTACCATTTTATCTCCGAAGCCTTGAGACATGCCATTATTTCATGGTCTTTTGATTTTGACGGACATTCGATAACTCGCAGCTTGGCTACTCGCAAACTATCCGGTTCAGTGTGGTCGATCGAAACGAGAAGCGCCTCGCTACACAATGGGGCTCGCTCTCTATACACGGGTGGATTAGCTAGGTGGTGGTGACAGGCGCGAGGGGCGCAGCTCCGGAACCAGTAGGAGATCCTTGGCAAAGTGGGGGGATGGGGTGAGAAGGACGATAAGCTACCGGGAACTACAAGCCCTCTCCTCGATAGTCAGACCAGCAGCGAGCACTCTTCTTTATATTCATTTGGCGAGAAAGATGTATTTCAACCCAATACCGCTATGGTTTTCTTGTTAATACCGAGATATTGGTCCTGGTTAGCCTACCGTGATCATCACCTTAGGGCCTACATTAGTACTATATGACTTACATGATCTCGCGCTCGTTTCGCGCGGCGCCTTGGGCAGTCTGCTGGCCGAGCTGCGCTGCCACCTGTGCCAGCTGCAGCATGCTTTCTGAGTTCAACAACTCCAGGAAGGGAATACTCTGAAAGTGCTGCTTTTACTGTCTCCGTTCATCATGTCTTTTCACATACAACCGTGAAAAGTATTAGACTGAAGCTGTTCCGCTATCTGAGATCCACATTCATATGTATGTCCAATTTGATTCACGTCATAGCATAGCTTTTCCGGAACCCTGGAAGAAACAGCTTCTGTTGCGTTCCTATCTCTTGTCTAAATCGCAATGGCATTGTCAGATATGACGCACCGGCTCTGACCAGTGCAGTGTGACGCGGCACAATGGAACGCTACGACATGAGTCATTACGGCTCAAGGGCACTATCAGTGCTTTCATCATGGATTGCCACAAGGTGTCAAATTGGGGTTGCCTAGTTTGCGCTAAAGAGCACCTATTCCATCTCTACATTAGAGATGGAATAGGCGCTCTATTTTATACTATCCTAGCAGGTTGCTGTGCCAAGGTAACTGTCATGGTAAGATGCAGGCCAAACAGTGGCTCCTTGCTGTTTCTCGGGCCATAATCTTTCTCTTACTCCTCCTTTCATCGCAACCACAATTTGACAACCTTGCGTGCTCCGATCATAGTCACGTAGATTCTATCCAAGGACAGCGTCGTGTTCGGTGGTTCAACTACGGGGAAAGACATCGCTGGGATCGCACCCAAGGCTATCCCGGGATAGGCTAACTGGTTTTTGCGCAACCAAATTGCGGGGATAACATGGAGATCTCCCGAAAGAGATTTTGAGCTACCCTCAAGACTAACCTGAGCAGCATCTCCTGGGATGAAGATGAAGGCTGTAGCTAGAAGGACGTCGAGGCGGACCATGGCTGATCGGGATGCAGCTGGCTGGAGGAAAGGGGGGGGGGGGGGGGGGGAAGGCCCCGCCATACCCACCGCCCACCGGGACCACCCCCCCCAACCCCCAAGGGCCCCACCCG
>JACMIG010000364.1:0-34387 GCA_014805385.1 Levipalatum texanum
AAATTTTTTTCATCTTTCCTACACCTGACGTACCTCTAACCAGAATATGAGCCCCAGCGGATAAGAAAAGTTGGCCAGTGCCGCGCACTGATCGATCCTTACGCGGACGGACTCTTATATATATACGTCAAATACTTGAATGGAGTTTTAAATGATTCTCAATTTTTAAACCGATTGCAAGAATTTCAACAACTGATCCCTTCCTAAAGCAAAAAAATCATTGCAGCTCTTTCGTTGACACGCAGTCGGATAACGGTGGCAACGGTGCTCGACAATTCTCGTGAGTTCCTTGAATGAGTAGGAAAATAAGATACAAATTACTCAATATTTAAATACAAAATACTCAATATTTAGATACAAAATACTCAATATTTGGAACAAGCCCTTGAGTGCCCCCTGATAATAGTTTTTCTAATGTTGGCTTTATCACCAATTCCTATGTATACAGATAAACATAAAGCGGTCGCTAGACAGAGACAATAAAACAATCTGAGCGCACGCACACAAGAGTACGAATCTCAAAATGGAGGCATAGTCATATACATAAAATTGTCCTGGGCGAATTATACTAAAACAACGATATTCGATGCATTGTTGAGCACATGAACATTGGGGAGCACACTGGGAAAAACTTACTCCTAATTAGTCCTCGTCGACGTTCTGCACGGGGGAATTGTACTGGTCCTCGAGGGCCTTGATCTTTTTGATGATCTCGTCCCAGAGGGGGTAGACACAGATCGCGGGGCGGAATCCGAGGACGACGAGGGCCTCCTTCGCCCGAGTCATCGCCACCGTAAGGCGGTGACTCTCATCTTGAAAGACGTTTAATTCAACGTCAACCTTGGTCCTCGTCGTGAGCACGAACACCAACTGAAGGAGAGAATTATTCAAAAACAATATCTATAACTAACGGTGAATTCTCTTCCCTGCGACGAATCAATCGTCATGACCTGCACGTCCTTGATGGGGGCATAGACGATAGCGGCCATCTTCTCTTCGACGAGACGCTTCTGGCCGGCGAACAGGCAGAGGATGGCGACCTGGAAAATATTCTTAGGACTGCCGTGCTGAGAGATCCTCCGTAGAAGATGTCGGAGGCCAGTCCACAGAGGATAGGAGGCTTACGCCTCGAAGTCATGAGTGGTAGATTCACCACTCCGTGTGATCGAGCGAGCAGTTCTACGGCGCTCTGAAAGAACGCACTTCACATCTGCTGAATTTAAATATATGGGTAACAATTCTGTTCATTGATAATGATACAAATAGCGAGAGAAACTAGCATTACCATCGCGAGGAAGTGCTCCTCGAAATCACCCTTGCTTTGGTGATGCGGGCGAAGTTGACGGTAGTCGCCGAAGGACCTGTAATTGCGCTAATAAGGAAATTTCAATGGGGCACAAGTGACCTCTGGGAGGTGTGTGGCCACTTCTGGGCGAGCACGAGGAGGGCGAGGTCACGCGTCCGGGATGCCTCGTCGATGTAGACGAACTGAATGAGCTCAATTTTAGAGATTTATCGAGGAACAGGAGTTGAATGATTCGAAAAAAACCTCCTTAACACTCACCTTGGCCCTTTCCTCCAGTCCCTTCAGGGGCATGTTGAGCAGGTGACTGGTTGTGGCCAGAACAACCTTGAATGGTCGCCAAATCCGGCGCACCCTGAATATCACATTTTGATTTGATCTGGCACACATCGGCACTCACCATTCCGAGCAGTCCTCCTTCTTATAGAACAAATTCTCCATTAGTTCTCCCTTCCGACGCTGAACTTCTCTGATCATTTGGCGATATGTTCTGTCGTTTCCCTCAGTTCTCCTGTGTCTCATTGCCCGATCCCACTCCATTGCGAGCAGCTCGTCGTTTCTTCTGATGTGCTGCAATGCTACCTTGACACATCTGCACTACTATCGCAGTTCATCACTCGTCTTACTTCGCAGTTGAAGCTCATTGACAGGTAAAGTTTGATTTTCATGCCTAGAAAAATATGTATAAAGCATTTTTCCGTGCCCCAAACTTTCCTATTCCCTTCCCTATCGCAAATTTATAATCCCCTATTTCTCTACGAACGAAATGAATCAAGTGTGACTTGATGAACACGTCGCTGGGTCACGTAATCGACACGAATATAACATTACAGCCTATGTATATTGTAATCCTCTAACACTAAGAAACAAAAGCCCGCGGAGCGAACTGGTGAGGATTTGACACGGAACAAAATGTCGGCAAACTTGTGTGCCAGACGGTCTAGGAGATTCGTAAGAGAACAATAAACTCACAGCACGGATGTCTGAAGGCGTCTGGAAGTGTTCGGGGAGGTCGGTCGTGTGGAGACGGATCATCTCTTCCTTGTCCAGTCCGAGCTTGAGGAGAGCATTGACAATGCAGCTGACGGCCTCGTTAGAATGGGCCGTAGCCACGATCACCCCCTCGCAGTCCTCCCTGCTCAGCGTGTGGAGAATGGACACTGCGAGCGTGAAGGTCTTGCCTGTAATGAAATCAACACAAGTGTAGTTGGAACGTTGAGAGAGAGAAAAGTTTGCACTACATATAAACGACTGGTGTGGATTTAGACTAGAATGATTCCCTGCACTTCAGACCCCCTTACATATTTCATTTCCTCAATCTCGATCTTCTAATAACAGTAACAATCATATTCTGGAGTCGGAAATATTTCTCCAATGAACAAAAATTCTGCGAAGTTTTACTATTGATAGCAGGAACCCGCGATTGATTGGGAAGAGCTACGCATAGATCCACTGAAATCAGGCAATACCAAGATCAGTTTGCGATCTGACAATGAGAAATGACCGGAGCCCTTCGTTAACACTAATAAACGAATATGTAATAATAAGTGCTCGATATTGATTGATTATTCCCGACCTGTTCCAGCACCGGCTTCAACACAAACGACGGGTTGTTCGGAATCGGAGCACTTCTTTACGATGGCCCTCTGCTCGGATGTCAGAACGATTTGACTGCCGGCTGCATCAGTGATCATTTCCGGGACGTCATCGAAGTCCTCCACAACCGTGTGTGGAACCGTCCCAAGCGGTCCCACCTTCTCGAAGATCTGAAATTCGAGGGAAACATTAACATTGCTATGTGAATCACCGTCTTCACAATGTTCTCTCCAATCGACCCCTCCTCGAACTTCAATTCGTTCTTTCGGAGAATCTCGACCGTGGGATCAGCAGAGGTGTCGACGTTGAGGTGGAACTTGAAGAAATCCCACGCCGGATCTCTGGAATTGAGCATTCTTTTTATCTAATATTGTAGTATTAAATTCTCTCGTTTCTCTCAAACATGTTAACCGACGATATAAAATCCTTTTTGAGTGGAGAGAGAACAGTTCATACGAAACGCTTATTTATTCGAACTCGCAAAATACTGACCCCTTCGACGTGTTGAGGCAGCGGCCGTACAGAGGGGACTGGTCCTTCGACTGCTTCCGCGTCACCTCGATTTCCACTTCGAGGTTTGCCTAAAGAAGATCAGATGTATCGGGATATGAGCAATCACTCACCACTACGCCATTGATAGCTATGTCAACCTTGACGATCTCCGCCTTCTCATCCAGTTGCCACTCTCCGTTCCTCCATGTCTTGATATCGACACTCTCCCCCATCTGCCATTTGTCGGGGTAGTTTCCTTCATCGGCGAGGACTTCGAATCGGAGGATCACCAGGTCGGGAATCGTGTTGGCCTCAGAATAAGACTTCTGATGGCACCACACCTTCGTCGGCTTCATGCCGTCCACTCCCTTTCGTGTCAAGACCTTCCTCCTCTCAATCTCCGTCAACTTCAGCCACTCTCCGACGTTCTTGTTAGTCATGGGGCGAATGACACGGAAGGTGGCGAAGTGGTCGGTGAAGAGGCCGAAGATCCCGGCGAGTTTGCAGGAGCGGAGGAGTAGGGCCATGTTGGACTCGGTGGCGGAGAAGGAGCCTTGAGGGTCCTTGAGAGAGAGCAGAGAAGTCAGGTCCTCGTTGTCGGGAAGTGGATTCCGGTTCTCATCGACGAAGAAGAGGGGATGGTGAGTCCCTGTGAACTCTCGCCAGCGGTACGTTTTTCCAATGACGTTCTCCGCGATCGACTTATGTCCTTTATGAAAGGCGCATAGACGAAGCTGCGAGGAGGGCGTTGGCTTAAATACGGGAATATTCATTTTATTAGTTAACTTACGACCATTTTCTAACGTTTTACCATCTAAAGGGAAAGCAACTATAATATAATATGAAGCGCTACTTGAAGGCTGGAAAATGTTACTAAATAAATGGATCGCCCACCTGCGTTGAGGAAGCCTCCTGCGCCTGAACGTTTGGTTGGGAAGAGTTGTCCATGATGAATGATCAACTGTAATGCCTGAAGGAGTGAGCATTGAATTCAACGGTATATATATGGATAAATTTTACAAAGACTTTTTAAGTGTTAGACGAAAATTTTCCGCGCTAGTACAAACATTGGGCGAAAATTTTCTTGCAATTTAACTATGGCAGAAACATTTTCAAGGAGACCAAAAATTTTCTTTTTTTTTAGAAATTTTCTTCCATGGAGACTGTACTTGGGAGGAATTTCAAGCTCAATGAGAAAATCGTTATTGCAAGGAACCACAACGGAGTATACATTTCTCCTATCTTTTTTCCCGATAGCGCACGAACGATCTACTACTTGCCAGCGGCGAGTTCAGGGGGCAAGATGTACCCCACCCGCTTCGCTCCAATAAAGTTCTAAGCGCACATAAGGCAGTTGTGAAAAACATGAGATTGTGTAAAATATTGGCACCGTTGTGGTTCTTACTAATGCACTAAAATTGGGTGTAACGATTGACTGACGCCCATTTGCTCAATCGATGTATCTCTGACAATGAGAAAAGGACACAAGAACCCGGAACAGACAGTCTTTGGATTGAAAGAGGGGATGTCGTTAAAGATAAGGATTCTGGTGCCGGGCAATCTTATAATCAGTGGCAGATTTAGGTCTTCGCAAGCCCATCCATCACATTATGTCTAATCGTTGTTTGGTACATATATTCAGAACAAGTGAATATGGAGAGATGAAAAACTCCAAATATTATCGAACGGTCTAAGAACCGCGATATTACAAATATCCAACCATGCATAGGAAAGCATTTATGCAGGCAGCAATTAATTCAGTTTTACAAGCATTGCACGGGTTGACTACACGATAAATTGAGCAGAAACTCGAAGGCGTTGAAAAAGAAATAAAACTCGTTTTTAACACAGCTAAAAACCCTAGCTACTGATGAATCGAATCGGGCCAATCTTAGAGATGAAGACGATCGAGCGACGGAGAGAGGGAAGGGAGAGAAGATGCCGAGGCGCATTCTCCATCGCTGGAAGAATCGACTTCCTGCCTCGTTTGCGGGAAGGGGGGAGAGATCTGGTTGACTCCTTCGAAGCCAGGACGAGGACCATGGAACTCCACAGAGAGGATGGGAGAATGAGGGGAAGGATTCGAGGTCGTCGAGGTTGACGAGGAAGTAGGGACAGAGCTCGGGGGATGGGGAAGGATGAGGTCGGGAAGAGGGGCAGCCATTCCATCTGGGCGTGCATTGGCCTTGACGACCTCCTCGATCACCCGCTGGGCAAGCCCCCATTTTGCCCTCTGGAGTACATCCTTGTTCCCGAGGAGGACGAGTCCCTGCTTAGCCCGAGTTAGAGCAACGGTCCTTCTGTGGGGGCAGGAAAGGAAGTTGGTGTCAGACTGTCGCCCGGCTCTCGTGGTGAGAACCATCACGACGTCATATTCGCGCCCCTGGCAACTGTCGAGCGACATCAGACGAACTCCTTCGATTCCTCGCTCGCCGAGCTTCTCCTCCACCAGCGCCTTCTGCGCCAAGTAATAGCAGATGATTGCTACCTGAATGAGAGATTTCATTTCTGAACTAGTTGGGATAACTTTTTTTCCGGTATAAATGTGATCCGGATGGCGATACCCGAACGACTCTGCGATAAACAGCGTAATAAATGATCCAAGCTTATAAGCGCGGAGTCGTTCGCGCGTCCCTTCCGCAACTCGCTAAACCGGACAGTATTTTCATCATTACTTTTCTCATAGTCTCCCAACCCTGTGCTACCCTATTTTTCGACTACTGTGCTGCCCATCCACGAATGTCTTCCGTACAACAGAACAAATGACTTTACTTCGCCACAATATCTTGTCTCCATTATCAGACTGCTCTCTTTTATCTTCCCGGAGAAACGGGATCTGTGGCCATTAGATCCTGGATTCCAACCGAACTGTGAAAGAAACTAGGCATAGATTCCTTACTAGCCATGAGACATGTGGAGACGGGAATATCGCTCGCGGAACGGGAATTATAAAGGTTAAGGTACGCTGCATAATGTTGTTATTGGAGGAGAATATCCCGGGATTGTCCTAGAGTCTTTTTGCAATTTGTAGCATTGATTTCCTTTAAATTAGCCCAGCGACACAAATCTGTTTTTGTAAACGAGGCGGTGATATTTGGCCGTACCTCCGCTGGCACTCCTCCGTGTCTGATGTAGTCCTGGACGAGATCGGTGGCCTTGGTCGCTTCGACGTCGTTCTTCCACGATGTGCTGGTCCTCCCATCCTCGATTGGATGCTCTGCTTCCCCTGCCACATCGATGAAGGCAACGGGGCAACCTCGAAGGAAAGGCCACCGATTGACCACCTGAATGATTCTCTTTATCGTGAATGAATGGAGGCAGTTCGCCTGCCTCTATTTGTTGAGCTTTTCAATAGATTACGGTATCACCTGCGATCTCTCTTAAGCAGGAACCTCCGTCCTCAGCCTGTCATTATAACAGGCCGAGGACGCCACTTGGCAGAGCACAGGATGCATGCGGCGACACTGCATCAGAGGAAGATTGGGGACGTGCTCCGCTGATCGAAGAAACGTTGAGGCTCCCTGCAGAAGCATTACGATTTATCAAGAAAACGGAAATCTGCTAAATTTGGGAGTCCGATCTTGACAGTTGTGCCACTATGATTTCTCAAGGAACGAAACGTCCTTTTAACGTAAAATTGTTTTTCTCCGGAATTATTATACTGAAGACTGACGCTCTTTTACCTTGGCGAACCATGCCTTCGATGAGCATTCGAATGTCCCTTCCATGTGAGGGCCGAGTTGCCTGCTGTCCCCGAAGTACCTGTAAAGTCAAATTTGTGACAACACTTATCAAGTTTGAAATTCGAGAAAATGAAAAATTTTCAAACCTCTGCCTCGCATCCGGGAACCTGAGTGCGAACGTTGGAATCGCCAGATGGGAAATTTTCGAGGCTTCGTCGAAAAAGATGTACTAGAACAGTATAATTGTTGCTATTGTGCTGGTGCCAAAGCTGATCCTTTGCGTTTCGTTTGCACCTATTCTCTCTCCACTTATCTCTCGTTTATCTAGCCGCCAAACAGGTTAAAAAAAACGATGGAACAGTGGGCAGAGAGCAGGTGCAAACGGAACGCAAAAGGAACAACTTTGGCATCGCCACAATAATGTTTTCGTTTCGAGCTCAATTCAAAACGATCGACCATTCCCCAAATTAAGTGATTGAATTTAGAAGTGAGTTCATGGAATGCACATTTATTATTAACTCAAAATAATACATGTTTGAAATTAATCACTTATATGGCGCTCCGCGCTCCAATATTGTTACTAGCAACATTCTTTTGAATCCAAATAAATAAGCAATACGACTTACATCAATTTTCTTGCGCTCCAGGGATGGCTTGACATTGAGAATGTGTGCCACTGTAGAAACTATTACATTGTTGCCCCTGAAATCAAATGTAATTTTTCCTTCATTAAAACATGAAATAATAATAAATGGATCTCACAATAATAATAAATGGATCTCGCACGTGCGCGTGCCTCTGGTAACGTCGCTTCATGTTTCTCAGTGCTGAGTACTGATCGTGCAGGTGACGGAGATAATTGACTCCCATTCCACGAAGACGAGCAATCTCTTGCGTGACCTTCACGTAGTCCCGATTCTGATCTCTTTCCATCATCTAAATATGGTCTAAAATACTGTACAAGTAGTTTCTACTAGACAACAGTTGGGTATACTCTCAAAAGCTTGCAATTCGATAATTTAGCCTTAAAACTATGATTTTACTGGCGCGCAGTATACATGCCTTGACATAGTCGTAGTCGGTCTCGTGCTCGGTGAGAAGAGCGTTGTGGTGCAGTCGAACGAGACGCATATACTTGTGGCCGATTGATTCAATGGCACCGGCTGCATTGGCGACTCCTTCGTTGGATTCCACGAGAACGAGCACGCGGGAGTCCGGGTCGTTGTCGAGGATTGTTTTGACGGCCATTGCCATCGTAGTTGTCTTCCCTGAACGATAACTTACTTAGAAGAACCTTATGTCCCCCCAAGGGTTTCCGAGGTCAAGCACGTGCGTCAGAAATGCCATGGGTTCACTCAGTGTCTCCCATTTCTTAGATGAACATCTTTTTGAATTTACTATTCCTAACAGAAAAAAACGTCAAAGCTCATTGGTTCAAAGATATAGTTCTACTTGCTCTAAAATGAAGTGTTGTGAGTTTCTCGAAGGACCTTACCGCATCCAGCTCCTGCCTCGATATTTGCGACAGCGACATTTCTGTCCGCGCATGACTGAATAATTTGACGTTGTTCGTCGTTCAGGATCCATGTTCTGCCAGTGGACACCGAGTACAACGAGGGCGCAACATCATTCATTCGGAGTTCTACCTCCGGCCGCCGCCAATTGCAGCAACGGACCGATTTAAATACCTGAAAATATGCATTGCATGATTTATTCATATCTCCCTTTCCACCTGGTCCATAACTGGGCCCATCTTGCGGATGTAGTCACTGAGCGTCGTTTCCCGGAGGATCTTCTGAATAGGATAACCACAGCCAGGGTGCTTAGTGTAGTAGACGGGCTCATCGGCGTAGTGGCTTAAATCGAGTTTGCCTCTGGATCTTTAAAGTAGTTCCTACCTTCTCGAGTTAAACAATTCGCAGAATGAGTTTTCATCTTCGTGGTCCACGGTGAACTCGCACTCGATCTAAGAAAAGATGTCAACGAAAGCAAGTGGTTGACGACCATGTGAGGTGTCCCGTTGACGGGAGACATGTTGACGATGGTGGCAGATACAGAGTATTGTCTCTCTTGCCAAGACACGGAAACTTCCACAGAGTCTCCGTCGTTCCAAAGGCGAGTATGACCCTGCGGAATCGCCATGGAGATGAGAATGTCCCTGCCAACAGGACGAATCGCTGCCAAACTCTGAAAGAACGAATATTTGGAGTTGGAGACGAATAATTACCTCTCCCTCGACAAAATCTTCCTTCTTTGTCTGCTTCTCTTCGTGATACCATCCCACGAGCTTCAGGAGTCGCATGAGAAGAGGGCGGTTGGTATAGTCCAAAACGAAGTCTCCATCCGCAGAGAGGGAGTTGAGGGCGTTGACAGCGGCTCCGTTCTCATTGGCCCGCCCTTCGTAGTCGACCATCGTCACGGCGAGTTCAGCATCCTTTATCCACTTCCATTTGGCGCCGAACTCATCATTCAGGTAGCCATTCGTCGGCACGTCCACGAGGTAGCAGTTCATTCCCGAATGCGTCCGTTTGGAGTAGTCACGAACTCCGAGACACAGGGACTGCAATTTATCACCAAGGGAACATCACCAAATTTGAGAGGGCACAATCTGCCAGGATAAAAAAGGAACCGGCTCTGTTACAGTTGACGGATCCCATGAAAGATGGCGAGTCCCATGAAAGTTGACCGGTCCCATGAAAGTTGCTGTTCCAATGAAAATTGATATGCCCCATGATAGTTGACGGGAACCGCGAAAGTTGATGGTTCCCTAGCCTTGCCTCCCAACCGATGCCCTTCCACCACTAGCCCCTACATAGAAGGGGACACTGACGATAACTTAGAAGAGGCAGACCATTTGCCGCTCGAAGGGATCGAACAAGGGACCCTTTTATGACACCTCCGCCCCATACCTCTAAACTTCATATGTATATCTAAAACCTGTTTGGTTACTCAATGGTTACTAAGTAATACATATTGTTAGACTGACTACGAAAGCATTTGACCCGTAAAATCTAACAAAGCTCAAGGAACCTTTTCAAACTCTAAAAAGAAGTTGTTTTGCATTTGACGAAACTAAAAAACGCACTACTGGAATGGAAAACAATATTCATTCAAGGACAGCACCGAATAAATACATGCATTGTACCTGATGGAAGAAAGGCATCGTGAATGCGAGCAGCGAGATCTGAAACGAAATTTTTTCCTGAAAGTTCGTTGCAAATAATTCAGACATTGAAGCGAGGTCGCATCACAGGTCCGTATTCGACAATATAGAAATAACGTTTATTCAAAGATACAAAATAACGCCAGTCCAATGCAAATAGGAAGCGGTGACACATGTGATGCGGATTAGTTCAATCATCGTCGCCAAACAAGCGTAGAGAAAAACCGGAATATACAAAGCATATTATCATTGGTAGTGCATATATCCGAAAAGTGGCATAATTGAGTTGCGGGTAAAAAAGAAGAAACATGGTTGCAATTGTTTCGGCTAGTGCCGAAGTTGGGATAAGATACCACCCTTTTACTCACAGTTCCTATTTGTTACCGAGGGATTCTGCCTCCTCATTCGACGAGGATGAGTTGGCGCGCTCCATTCGAGGGGGAAGTCGGAGGTTGGGCACGAATTCTGCCCTTCGGAGTAGCCGACTCACCGGCTGGAAAATGCAAGTTCAATAATCATTACATGTGCACTGAAGATAAACCTTGGCGAGCCACTGCGCGGCGAACTCGCCCATGCCGTCTTCCAGAAGTAGCACTCTGTCGGGACCTTCCAATCCAAAGTATCTGAAAGAGACTACATTGGATAGCCAAAGAAATACTCGCCTCTGGCAGGCCCCGCGGAAAAGAGAAGAGAGCACCGGAATCGCCAAGTCGTGAAGGCATTCAGAACCGCCAACGAATAGAAACTATGGATGCACAGATTAGGGCCACCTTGATGGCACTTACATCGAATTCGCCCATGGCCACGCTCGGGACAAAGTTCAGTAGATCCGGCAGTGTAGCACAAATAACATTGTACCTGCAGTGGCATTAAAAATTGTCGCATATATGTTTTCGATACTCTTGGCGAGCTATTCCCAAGCAGAATTCCAGCTTCTCTTCTTCGACCACGCTCTTGATCTCGTCCCAGCGTTGGCGATTCTTATGAGAAGTCTTCTTGGGATGTTCATTTTAAGTTCTCACCAGTAGGTTTGGCAGCACTTCTTCCTCGACTCTCTTGTAGTACTCGTTGTTTTTCTTCAAGATCTGAAACAGCAATGAGTCTGTCTTAAATTTCCTGCAGTGTCACCGATTTACAGCAATGACTACTTATTGCCAAGAACCCAAGAGGTGTGTTTTAGTCCACTCGCGACAAGGTCCGCTTCGAATATCTCCAGAACCATAAGTGTTTGAAAGTTGCCGTTTTCTGAGATTAGTCATGGTCCCATATTCAAAATTTGTGATAAAAGGAGATATCTTGAATCCTTTCGGTTGCGCAGATATATTCGCTTACCGCAGTAAGTTCTTAAACACCCCTCTAGCTCTTCGCAACATTAACGGCGGAATGAACGTTTTGGACAATGCGCTCATCGCCCTTCTAATTTACACACAGTATTGCAGTAGATCCATTCCCTTTTCGCTCGTCGAGGGGCGAATTGGCTGGATTTCGACTGATAAAAACCTATTTTACCAGATGAGCGTGTTGTCCGGAACGTTTTTTTCCGCCGACAATATTCCGCGGTAAGCTGCGCAATGAGTAGATCATCATTCATTACGCTGCATACCGCGGAAAAATCCGGATCACTTTATTCTGGACAATTTCACTGAACTATTTAATTTTCTTAGTTTTCTAGCTTTTCATCTGAATAGAAGTGCATGCTTCATTTTGCCCATTGTCTAGCTCACCGAATTGAAGTCGATTGGAGTTGATTCTTGCGCGACGAGTTCGTTACTGTGAAGACGAACGATCTTCGTCGCATCTGTATTCACAAGCATTCCGAGGGCCTTAATAAATTCAAGATAATAATATCTAGGTGCAATAAGAACATTAGCGATCCAAGCAACCCCCTCGTCCGTCTGAGCGACTATTGCAATTGACTTGCTCGGAGATGAAGTGAGGATTTTCTCCACTGACAACGCAATTGCCATTGTCTTTCCTGTAAGAACGAGATCATACCATTAACGGGAACCGACAATTTGATATACATATATAGTATTATATTTCTCGAATTAGAACATGGTCTATTTTGCATGTCGCAGAATAATTTCTGGATTAGAGGATATAAGAATTCGTGGGTCGATAAATAGGTTGGATTGAGGAGTTTAATTGAAAAATTATTGTTCCTTCTATCATAAGTTTGATATTGCCCTACCCGTTTTCGGTCCACCGATGACGTTCACTATGCAGTTGTCCTCGTCGGCACAGAAACTGGCGATCTGCTCGATTGTCTGCACTAGTGGCAGTTCTGATGCTCTCGCTTGGGCAGAAATTCTTGCGTAAACCTGGGGAATATATTTTGAAAATGGACTGAAAAATAGATTCTTGGGAAGATATTGTGCCGCGCCACAGGAACTCTAATCTCCCTTTCCGCTAACGAAACTTCTTCTCAGCTCTAACAAGGAATCTCTGGATGAAATTTTTAGATTCCTCGGTTGGAATCCATGATCAAGTGGCATGCAAAATTTCAGCCTCCGATTCAATTTCTCCCCAAAGATACACACAGAACTGCCTGCTAAGGAGCCCAACTCTTTTAGAAGTTCTGTGGTGCGGCACAATATTCATTTTAACAATAAGCTAAACGAAACTACATTGCTGTCTTTGCCCCATTTAAAACACTAAGGCAAGCTACGGAATAATAATACTTGCCAAGGGATAATTATATTATTTCAGGTCATCCAGGGCCAAACTCACTTGGTTTAGAACACTATGTGCAGTAGTCGAGACTTGGTCGAAATTGGGAAGTTCGATGTCCTTCAACAGTCTGGGTATCACGTCCATCTCCTTGAAGTACGTGAAGTACTGCAGCTTCAGATGAATCGCGCGCGAACTTGAAGGCAACACTCCGCCGAAGAAATGGGAGTCGTATACGATCAATTGACACGAAGCCTGAACTCGACATAGGGAAGCTTGAACTCGACATATTTCATGTGCAGTCTTTCTTGCACAAAACAATAGGCGTGACTTACAATGTGCTTCTCGGCCCCCGAAATGTGGGTGATTATCGCGGGCATATATGCTCGGCATCCCGGACGAGATAGAAAAACGACGTTGCCCGTCTTCCAATTCGATGCCACGGAGGACGGAATGGGCAGCGTGATCTCCTTGTACCGTTCGTGCGATATAATCGATGCCAAAGTCTGTAAGAGACCTCTTCAGTAATTTTTAGAGGACGATATAGTGGAGAACCCACAGGGTGCCAATTTTCCCATTTTTATGTGTAATGCCCGTTTGATCTACCAGAGTCTAGTGGCGAGATACGTAGGAGCAAGCTGGACCCACCCACGTTCCACCGACGTCCACATTCCAAGACGTGGCACCCTCGCGGGAATATCCAAAAGAAAGGCCGACCGTGGTAAGACTGAAAGTTGACCTGACCAAAGCATAAGAAGTCTGTTTCCTCAAGAATGCAGAAGACAAGCAGTACTGGAAGACAAGGGGACAGGCGCTATAAGACCTAGGAGACCACGCCAAATCGCTTGTTGATAAAGCGATTTGATGGATTGACCATCTCTTGCTATAAACTCAATGAGTTGCAGAACCGTTTTTATCTATTATATCGGAAGATAGGGCCTTTTATGACCCGTCTTTGTTTTCTCACACTAACCTCACTTGGAATTTTAGAAAATTTACCAGAACTCAATGCGCAAAAAGTTGATGTCCTGTGACTAAGGACTTTGCGCCCACACTATTTTTGAAAGCCTTACTTGGCCGCTTCGGCTGTCGCAGTGTTCTTCCTCGACGAAGAAGTAAATGGCCCCTGCGAACTTCCAGACCCTCCGCAGTAGCTCCCAAGTTTCGTTGTCGTAGAGCTCGAATTGTCCCGATCCAGACCCGAGGGCACGGACTTTCTCTAATGCTGCGGTACTCTCGTAGCCGTCCATAAGAACTAGAGACTCCTTCTCCGTCGTCGTCCTGACGAGCTTGCAGTCGTGTCCGTCCTCACGAATCCGGAATTCCCTATCCTGAATGGTTTCAGGGCGATAATTGCTGATCTTTTATCTTTATGAAATCCCAGTTATTCAAAACCAACTATTAGATTGCTAGGAAAGTTTTGAACTATGTTTTCTGTTTCGTATCTATCGTGCCGGATCAGCAGTCTCTCTCTCATTCCTAGGTTTTAAAGAAAGGAGGCCCATTAAATAGATGATATCCAACGGTAATACCGACCTCCTTCAATTCTGGATTCCTACTTATTCGGAATACTGTCTTCTAATTTTAGCATACCTCTAATTCTGGCAGACCTATCCGAAAGAAAGAACGAGTTTTTTAAGGAAAACTAATGCTTCGTCGAAAAACAGCCGTGCTCTGGGTAGGTACTATGCGTTATTTTCGATCTAAGTCGGTAGAGGTCCAACTGGTCCACCGTGACTATCGAGGTAAGGAGAAGGAGGAGGGAGGGGAGAGGGAAAGGCGGAGTCCGGGGGCAGCGAAATCCAACTGGTCCACCGTGACTACCGAGGTCTGGGTTAGGAACATGCAAAATGCCGAGGCAGACTGTCACAATAAGAATAGAAGATAAGCAGAAGAATCCATTGATGGCGAGACCACGCGATCACTCTTTGGGAGCAAATCTAAACCAGCGAACATGTTATGGAGCGACCATACTGTTCTTATTCACCAGACCTTGCCATACCTTGACTCTGTTTTCCTCGTTACATCACGAATACAAAATTAAAGCCTATGACAAGATAATATCCGACCTCAGTGAATTCTTCTCCACCTATCCGCGTGGCTTTTACGAACCAAGTTATCCGAGCGGTGGCAGAAGGCAATTTACGCTACCGGAAGGCAGGTCTGATATTGTCTCGTTCCCCAACATTGCCTCTTTGACTTATTGGGGGTCACGAGGGACCAATAGAAATTTGGATTTGCATCGGCTTTGGTTGATCCCCACTTCTCCATGGGACAAGGTTTTCTTTCTCGTCATTCCGCCACTTCTTCATTTTGATCTCGGTGGACTTCTCTCGACGACTCGAGAACACTAATTCGATCCTCCTGTACTTGACCGTGGACTTAGCTCTCTGACGGAGATTTACGCTTCTTCTGGCCATGATCCACCCTGTGGTCATCCTCTGGCACATACTATTTCATCTTAGGCGAATGTCCCGTGAACTTGTCCTTGAACTGTGAGCAACGATGATCCAGGGGGATGCACCTCCCTTCAGACTGCTGGTCTCCTTAGAGACAGGGGCGTGCCATATGGTCCACTTCTAGTGGACTTTCACCTCCTTCTCTCCAAAAGCTACTGTATGAAGGCTGTGTTCTCGCTGCAGAATATTGATCTGGTAAATTAATGAAAGACATATGGGAACAAAGCCATCCCCCTCAGACGAAAAGTTGCAGCAAGGTTAAGAGTAACCATATTCTTGTCGAGAATGATATAATGGCCCAGAAGAAGTCGATTAGAGGAGGAGGGCATTGGTACCGAGAAGGTTGATTTTTCGCTTGACTTCAACTTGAGAGCGCACACCAGAGTAGCTTATCTAGCATTCCGTTGAAGTGTTTCATTCGGTGCAAACCGTGTCGGGCACCTACGTGCAAAGTTTCCTGCCTCTCAACATAGTAACAGCGCGCGTACTTGCTCTTCTCATTGGGCCATTTCTTCTGCACTAAATTCATTGCATTGGACATTGGTCATTGGATAATGATCGCATCCATCTCCAGCGCCATCAATGTATGTAGTGTGCGTTGATAGTCACGTCCTTCTTCTCGCTCACTGCCTTCAGAAGGAGCGCTGGAAAGAACACATCTGTTCAGGGGAAATCGCTGCGAATCCTCCACTCTGGTACAGCTTGTTCAATTCATAAGCGAACTATTTGTCAACTTCATGTCAACTCTATATCTTCAGTTGAAGGAACTGTAGCTTCCACTCGAAATCGGAGACTCTCAATGAGAAGAGTGTCCTTAATTCCCAGCGTGTCTCGGCAAAGCCAATTGTTAGCACATCCTTCGGTGCCACATGATCGCGATACAGCTGACCGTTATTGATTGAGAGATGCCTCAATAACATGTGCATTCTGTTCTCATCCATCATGGCCGTCATGGCTTATTCTTTGAAAAAGTCGCATTACCGATCGTACCAGCTGTCAGTCGTTACTTCTTACTCTAGGCCGCACACGAATCGGCGGCTCTAGCACATCCATGGATGAACCCTTGAGGGGTGTGTAATCACTCTGAAAATTCCTTATCCCACTTGGGAACTGACCAGTATTCTAGTTCAGTACCCGGGCCACCTTTTCATCCGATGCCATTCTTGCTTCATCTACTGCCTTGCTTTTAGCTCGGTTTGCCCTCAGTCATTTTTCATTTCATCTCTGATGTTGATCCCAGATTTCTTTCATTTCGTTCAGAATGCCTGCCAATATGGCTAGAATCGATTACCATTCCGTCATTCTGGAGTGATCTTCGAGATTATGACTCTAGCTCCTCTCCGTGACGAGTTCCGTGACTTTTATGTCCACCTCTGTGACGAGCACCATGTCCCCCACTTATTCTGGGACCACCTCCGTGACGAGCTCCCTGACCACCGTGACTTCTGGGACCACCTCCTTAACGAGCTCCCTGACCTCCACTTTGTCTCGGACCACTTCCGTGATGAGCGCCGTGACCTCCGCATAGTCTGGGTCCACCTCCGTGCCGAGCTCCGTGTCCTCGGCGTAGTCTGGGACCACCTCCGGTACGAGCTCCGTGACCTCGGCGTAGTCTGGGACCACCTCCGGGACGAGCTCCGTGACCTCGACGTGGTCTGCGACCACCTCCGGGACGAGCTCCGTGACCGCAGCGTACTCTAGGACCATATGACCGCCTCAGTGACGAGCTCCATGACCTCTGGGACCACCTCCGGGACGACCTCGGTGACCTCTGGGGCTATCTCCATGACGAGTTCCGCAATATCAGCGTAGTCTGGGACCACCTCCTGATCGAGTTCCGTGACAAGATCTAGGATAATGTCTGCGACGTCAAAGAACCCTCATTCTTTGTAAGAACCGTTATGTTTTCTAAGCAACCTCCAATTCGAAAGGACCCTATAATTTTAAGGACCCTTCTAGACCTTTGTAATGTCTAAATACATCTATAAACTGCCTGCTAATGAACTCAATATCTGAATGGAAATTGCTAAGGTTGAGAAGCGACACAATTTGCAAAATTCTCTCCATTATTCCTCGCTCAAAACGTCACTAATGAAGAGGATACAATGAGAGCAGAATGTTATATGAATATGCGTATCGAACTCCATAATTTAGCAACGTTCACAGAATGCTCACTTGTAGATGAATGTGGGGTCGTGGGATAAATTCGTCTTGCATCCGCTGCGGTGCCTTCACACAGAGGCGATGCATGTTCTGAATCAACCCATGAAATCAAAAAGAATAAATAAATGAGACCTCTTCATTTGGATTTACAAAACTGTTTCAACTCTGTTTCCAGTTCGGACTAAAAGGGATGCATTCATAACACGCGCTCTCTGCAAATGATTTGATTTTCCAGAGAGACATCGTACTCAAGCAGATCGTAAGATGTATACCGAAGTGTCGATACAATACATCCAAAGATCACGTTTGGATGTAGAGTGACTCAAGCAATGTTGATCAATCTAATGTACAACTTCAGAAGAAAAATAGAGAGAATTTCAGGTACATAGATGCCTCAAGTTGTCAAATACATGTTACTCAGCGAACCTTTTTGTCTGGTGGGGCGAAGAGGCGAAGATGAGCGGCTGTCTTTCCGAGAGTGAGATAAGGAGAAGGAGGAGGGAGGGGAGAGGGAAAGGCGGAGTCCGGGGGCAGCGAACGACGAAGACTGATGGGAGAGAAAGGGCGGCTGCTCTTTTTGCTGGGGGGAATGGAGGGACAGCGGGGCCTTCTCAAACGAGATTCTCTTCCAGTGCAGGGAAACTAGCAATTGAATGGATGGTCCAGTGCAAGCAATAATATGCGACCGAGAAGGCGACAACAGTAGTTCGGAAGCAGAAACGTGGCTGACAGCGCATCAATTTCTGTTTATTCATCGCATTTCGTATTCGCTTCGTGGACTGTTTATTTCCTTCTCTTCAATTTAAATTCGTTTCTTTGTTTGCATCACTGATTGCAGTGAATGAAACTCTCTCCCGATTCTCCCGGGACACTGAACTCAGAGCAAAAGCTGCTCGTTTCGTGGGACAAACGACAGCATAGATTGAACTCCAATTGATTAGTGATATTCCAGCTATTGGATTGCACTGATGCCATTATGATTGTTTGTGTTTGCAAGTGTTCATCAGTGATGCTTATCACGGCAAGTGAAGCTGTCCTTGTGACTCCGCGAAGGGTCGGTACGTGGGCAGAGTTTTATTACCCCCCCAGATGAGAGGAAGCGCTGTTATCGGGGAGAATAAGAGTTGGCATGGACATAAAAAGTAATCACCCCAAATGATAGGACAGGCAGCGTCAGAGACCGAGAATGTTCTGCTCCTTTGTCTCACTGCCATGGAACGAAGAATGGGAGCAATCAATTGGCCCCATCTCATATAGGGGGCTGCACTATGGGAGCACAACGAACTGCGAGCAGTGAGTAGAGCCATTTATTCATAGGAAACCCCAGGGACAGCGAGAAATTCTTGCAATATTGCACGATATTGGATTGGTTCTTCCCGAGTGTCTCTATCGAGAGAATTAATGATTACACAAGCTAGTTGCTGATTATTAAGGTACATTACACATTATAAGGAAGGGCGTCCCCCCAAAACAACAGCTCTTTCCTCCTCCATCGGCGTGATCTGAAAGATTTAGTAAAAAGCTGCGAGGTCGCATTTGAAATAAGACGGACCCTCAGCTAGTGAAGCTTGAGTGGAATGGTGGCCCTCGTGCATAACATTCGCAAGCTTTCCCCCCACTGACCACTGCCTCATCAGCCACCGTCAAGGTTTTCTGATCGAGCGTAGTCGAGGAACCAAAGTCGCCGTGTATCCCTATGTTCTACGAGATACAAGTTCCGAGACCAGCTATCTGCGAAGGTGCCACCTTGACTGTTGGGACCATTTGTTTGGGAAGACGGGTTAATGACGTAATGGCGTATAGTGCTCGTAAAGACGAAGATCAGAAGGACCAATACAATAGATCATTTGACAACGACAGAGGCTAATTACTTCAATCCCAAGGCCCCCTTGTCAGATGTTTCCTTCCAATGGACCATTATTTCTCGTTTCCCGCATCGATGCCATTGATGCAAATGGGAAAATGTATTGGATCCATCTGGTTCCCCTTGCACAGCAGCAGAAAACAGACTTCCAGATGAGTAGAGCTATTTATTCCTTCTGGAAGGTCTGAGTTTACGATAAACAATTGCGCTAGAGCAAGATATACGAGGTAATCTTCTCCAGCAGACGTCGCTGTCGACAGAACTAAGCAGAAGTCGTCGTAGGAGCGACAGTAGTCGAGCCTGGAATCGAAGATGTTACAGATTAACGCTGTAATAGATTACCAGTGGCTCCAGCAGCAGTTGATCCCGTGCCGCCAGTCGTTCCTCCCGCAGTGGTTCCAGTAGCAGAGCAGAGGTTACAGGTGCTTGCACAGTACATGGCCTAAGGGGGAATCTTCGAGCCAACCCATGCTTCTCTTCTCACCCTCTGTGCCGGAGTGTAGAAGGAGTTGGTGCAGAATCCATTCCTAGCCCAGTTGGCACAGCTAGAACATTACATTTCATCACGCTTTAAGGTTGTTTAGATCTATCATATCATTTTACGAGAGTGGCAGAAATAGAACAAATTTAATAGTGTTTGAGCTTGGTATTACTTGGGGCTTGCGTTGGTGCAGCTTCCAGCGCCCGGAGCACAGAGCGAGCAGGCGTTGCCGCAGAATTGCTGAGCAATTATTGGGGCCTTGGATGTGTACCCCTAGTCAAACCTGCTTCTGCGCAGCAGTGTAGAAGGTGTTGGCGCAGAAGCCATTTCTTACCCACGAAGCACAACTGAAATTGAGAGTCAATTATCGTAGATTATTTAGCCCCACTTGACGTGGTCGGTCTGCGGGGCTCCGCACTGGGCGGCAACTCCGGCAACGAGAGCGGAGATGAGTACGGCAGAGGCGAATGCGTGCATGTTGAGGGAGCTGGAATGGGAAGGAGCTGTTGTTGGATGAGGACGGCCCTCCCGCTTTATACTGCTTCATGAACACGGTCCGATCCTCGGCAAGATTCCCTTGTTTCACCAGCTGTGTAAGGCGCAAGATCATATCGATGCTTGGATGAAGTCACACCCATTTCTCGCACAGAAGCTTTCAAAGTGATTGACCAGTTCATATTTGAGCCATAACCGAGTGCAGGCAGTTCAGATCTGTAGATAGTGATAAGATATGCGACGAATTTATCAAATAAATAGATTGGTGTCAATAAACACAACTACTTATCTTTAATCTCTGTGAACTCACCAGATTTAATATTTCTTTCAAATACCACGTAATCATTATAATGACGATGAGTGCGACATCTCGAACGTAGCCCATTTCAAAACGCATTGGAAAAATTTGTGTAATCAGTATTCATCCATTTCACATCTGATATCCAAGAGTCCAAGCCTCTGCGTCATGCAACAACATCACTTCTCCAAACTTCGGTCGGTCCAAGGTTAAACAGCGTTCTCTGCAGTCACAAAGACAAATAAATGTTTCGTATGGAGGGAAGCATTGAATCGGGCAAACATCAACCTTTGGCTATTCCTGATGCATCAGAAGTTGTCTATTTAGTAGCATTTACAATGTTTTTATTTATTCTCTCTCCATTTCACATCTTGTGCGGGGAAACCTTGTTGCTGCAACTCACCCTTACTTATGCGTCGGGATGGGGCGTAGGAACGCACCGTTCGTCATTGGAATTCTCTATTCATTGGAAGTAATGCCTGAGAGGCATGTCAAATTTCGATTATGCAAGCAACAATACTGCCCGATCATGAAGAATTTGAATGTTTTTTCTGAAATCTTCTAGCCTTTATCCTGGTGCCACATTAAACATGCAATCAATATCAGAGCTTTTCCTTATCTAGCGCTGATACTCATCACGCCACTGGCTAACCACAATATTAGCCATGGCAACCAGTGGACAACAGAGACATCTACACATTGCTTCGGAGCTCAAAACCAGAGTGTAAATACAATATGGGTATCATCGGCGAACTAAGCGTGTAAAATTCGAGTTCCATCTGAACTGTTCCCTCTGCGTCTGGCACGTTGAGGTTGTCGCGGAGCCTGCGCGGCCAGGAATTTGTCCTGAGCGTGGTTCTAGACGAAGCGGATGTCACGGCGTTTGTCGCGGATGTGGTTTCAGATGAGGACGAGGTTTGTACTCGTTACCGAACTCATGGTGGAGGTGCTCCGATTGCTGGTTTCGGAACTCGTCGTTTCCTACTTTCTCCAACGCCCTGGTACCAATACCGCACCTCGTCATCCACTTGCCCTCCGCAGCTCGTTGTTTTTTTTCTCCCCCTGGGACCAGAACTGAAATCACTGCTCAGACCTCTTCCATGAAGAACTTTATTGATCACCTCCATAAGAGATCAAAGACTTCGAAATCAGCCCAGAGACCTCGTCCACGACGAGCTCGGAAGCCTCAGCCGGAATTAACGCGGTCTCCTCCTCGACTGGGAACACTTCCCGGTCGAGCTCCAGGACCACATCCATGGCTGCATTACGAGCTCCGTGATGAAGTGCAAAGGACCTCTATTTATATTTATTACCTCTAAATTTCTAACGACCTCTAATAATGAGCTCCTTGCGGACGTCAATTCCCAATCAGTCTCTAAATTCCTAATGGACATCTAAAAGCGAATTGTATCGATAAGGTCTTCAAAACATCGATATTTGGGTTGTGACCATATTTTGTCGCCAATGTGCATGGCCCACTTTCGTGTATTTTTAGAACCACACTTCCATTTTCAATTCAAATCTATTTTGATGGTAACTATAGTAAAACCATTTTCGAAGTCCTCTGCCAATAGTGGCCGAGTCAAAGCCGATTCAGTGGGCCAGAACTCCAAAACCCCCATGTCAGCAGCCTCGTGGAAATGGCGCATTGTTTGTCTGTCCGCAATGTGTGAAATACGGAAATGATGTCAATTTGGCCTCTGCATTATTTTACAAAACGTCTACGATCGAGTAGAGTCATTTATTCGTTGAAAACACAGAGCTTGCGAGAAACTCGTGCTGAGAGAATATTCTCGAGTTGAGGTGATGTCGAGAAACCTATGCAGAAGTCGTGGTAGGAGCGACGGTGGTGCCGCCTGCAATGCGGTTTATTCTAGTTCCAAATGCCTCTAAATAAGCGTGTTCGGGGCGATTTCCTCGGGAATTGGAATCTTTCTCGTTGTCTGTGAAACATACAAGAGAGAGAAAGCTAATTGTAAGTTCTTTATAGTCTTACCGGTGGTGGGGGAAGCAGCCGTAGCCCCGGTAGTCGCTCCCGCCGCCGTCGTTCCAGTAGCAGTGCAGAGGTTGCACGTAGAGGCACAGTATTGTGCCTATAAAGGAAGTTATTTATATTTCCAACGGAAATCATCTTACCCTCTGCGCTGGCGTGTAGAAGGCGTTGGTGCAGAAGCCGTTCCTGGCCCAGTTAGCACAGCTCAAATGAGGGTAAGGTTCAAGGTCATCTAATTTGAGTATTTCTTTTTTCTCTTTGCGATAATCAGAGAACGATAAAAGTGCTTAAAATGGGATTGAGCCATTTTGATCTAATATTACTTGGGGCTTGCATTAGTGCAGCTGCCTGCAGCAGGGGCGCAGAGAGAACAGGCGTTTCCGCAGTATTGCTGAATATTTGTTGCGACTTGGATGGACGTTTTTTTAGACCTGCTTCTGCGCAGCGGTGTAGAAGGTGTTGGAGCAGAAACCGTTGGCCACCCACGATGCACAACTATGAGTACGAATTAATCATAGATTAGGTGATTAGGCCCTCACTTCGCTGCGTCGGTTTGTGGGCTTCCACACTGGGAGGAGACGCCAGCAATGAGGGCAAAGAGGAGGGCGGCGGAGGCGAAGGCGTGCATGTTGAAGGAGGAGGAAAGAACTGCTGCTTGGCTTGAAGAGGACAGCCTCCACCCTTTATACCGTACTCTGCGACTGTAACATCCGCAACAGCCCTTGTATTGGCAGCTGAGTAAGGTGGTTTCAGTGCCCGTCGCAACGTCACACCCACTGTGCGGGCTGGAGCTATCAAAACAAAGCCGCTAGAGTCCAAGTTTGCGTTGCACCCATAACCAGGCTCTACTGAAGTTCCGTTCGCATCCGCAGGCAAGGGTTATTAAATGCAACTTTTATCAGTGAACTCTCTTAGGACTCCTCATGTGCTCGTTTGGGTTGGTACGGACATGTCGCAACAAGTCGAATTTCAAACGCGCGCAGGGATTCGAGCAATGATTGTGTGTTCAGTCGCAATCCCCCCATTCATGTCATCGTGTAGCCAAAGAATCAGATTGCTGCGTCATGTTTATGCCTCCACCTGTCTCGTCGACCGACTGACGGTTCAAAGCTGAACGGCATTCAAGGCACCGCAGCTGTCGGAAAAGCAAACAATTGTTGCAGTGGATCCCTGTGATTTTGTGTGGAACGGATGGAACGGATCAAGTGATTCAATCTCTTTATCGGTTATACTTAGTGGAACGCGGTGTTGGGCACCTTTACTGTGGCTGGCGGGTCATTTTGAATTCGAAATTACTTATCACGAATGTCACAATAATATTGATCCCTCTGTGTTCTAGGACGGATATCGCAATAGTGGAGTTCTGGCACGGCCGATTCCCTCTGACGCCGCTCCAAAACGACATAGCAGGGATCCCGATTACTTCGAACAAGGATGTCAGTGAGTATCGGCCACAAATCGTGCCATGAGACATAGCACAAGCAGAAGAGCATGGAGAAGATAGAGATGAGCAATATAGTATGAAAAGCGGCGCATATGGTCAGATTGGTTTCTGCGTCTGTCTGCGCATAGGAGTTGGACACCTGCAAGGATGGTACCATCACTAGTTGAATAACGATTATTCTTTGACAACACCTTCTCAAATGTAGAGTCGGCGGAATTTACGTTCCGGACAATACGCTCATCGCCCTTCTATCTCTCGCCACAGTTCTCTCGTTTCTCTAACCGCCAGAAATGGAGAGAACAGTGCAGAGAGACCGAAGGGCGATGAGCGTATTGTGCGGGACGTTCATTCAGCTGACGATATATGCGATTTAACCCCCATTTCTATTTCCCGCAGGACAGACGCTGCAAAAGTTTTCAGGCAAACAACAACATGGATAATATTTAATCGAACGCTTTTCACGCGTTATCCCGTCTAGATTCACAGACTGTATTCTGTCCATCAATACAATGATATCTACAGGATACCTGGGGTGTTGGTTCCGAAGTCGCATCCGAGAGCGAGGAATCGGTCCGAGGGATGTCGACCTCCTGCTCAGGGCGCTCTTGGGACTCCCATGCCTCCAGCTGGCGACGGAGATACTCGGCTTCTTCTTCGGTAGGGAATAGCTGCGGGCAAGGATCGAGAGGCTCGAACGGGAAATGGGAAGAGAACTCGGCCATGAAACTGAAAGATTTTGTGTCGTTGTTGCTTTGGAAAAGCGCGCGGATTTCAAATGGCATGGAAGACGTGGAAATTGAGGTAAACGATAAATATTACGATATGTGGAATGAATTTGTCTATACTAGAGAGCATTCGTCCAAGGAGAAGTAAAATCTGTTCTGGCAATAAAGTTGTCTCGGAATGCACGACTCTGGGACTGAGAGCCCGTCTGTTTCTCGCCCTCCTCCTTCTCGAACGACGCCCTTCCAAATCCCTTGGGGGAAGGGGATTGACAGAGATGGAACGCCCCCCACGGAAAGGGGAAGACTAACGAGAGTGGACTACGCATGAGGAAAAGGGACTGGGAGATAGAGGAGCCCTGCTCCAGAAAAAGAGGCTATTCATCAGTGCAGGGATCAAGAAGAAGATGCCTCCGGGAAATGGCATTTCTCTTCCCTCCAAGAAGGAAGCCACCGAAATGGAAGGGGATCGGGGCATCCATTACATTACCCCGCCGTGACAGGCCAATCCCATTCGGCCCTATTCAATCTCCTCCAGAGAGTGGGCAGGATTCCAGTCGTTCTCCCTGCAGGAGGAGACGTTTTCGGTCATTGGGGGGACTGAGAGTCCTTCGGAAGCTCGAAAATTTGTCCGGTATAAAAATTATGCGGAGGCGACTCGTGAACTACATCCGTGGTAAGCAGCGTAGGAATGATCTACTGCTCTTGATTTTCTCTTGACATTCATTACGCTTCTTACCGCGGAGATAGATCGCGCATCGCTTACGAATCACTTTAGTACCGGACAATAGTTCCGATTGCTCGAGCTTTTTCATTTTATTTGCAAAAATATTGTTCTGTTTATTCGAGCATGGCAGTGAATGGAGCGCACACATCTTGAAAGGCTAACGATGGAAATGAAAGTAGGAATGAGCAGAAGGAATCGTGACAAGATGAGCTTTAATTCGTCATCAACGTGAATGACTATGGGGTTGATTTTGTGGAAGTTTGTAGCTGAAATATGGAAAGCGAGCAATAGGAGAGTGAGATTAGAGCGACGATATTATTCATGGCGATGATATTTCGGGGCATATTGGTTGGCATTCTCGTAGAAAAGAACTCATTCGTATCGAGGCTCCTGCCCCGTCATGAATCTGCCGTACTTCTCGTGGATCCGCCGATGATACTCGGCCCGAGATCGCTCGTGGATGCGCTGGAAAAAGAGAAGTCATTAAGGCTCCCAGAAAAGCTAGGGACATCTGCCACGGCCGATTTAACAAATGGCTTAGGCACTATTTTTGCTCCCCATCCCTCCTGGGGGTTCTAGAAAACACCGAGTGGGGATTATTATAAGGAACCACAAAGCTATTAAAAGTTCCCGATCTTTCTTTACATAGTGCACGTTTGATCAACCGATTGCTCGCGGCGGAGTCACGGGGGCAATCTGGGGACACTCCCACACCCCCCGCATAAAGCAAAGTAGACTCAGCAATAAGAAGGTTGCTCAAATCAAACGATTTTGTAAAGAACTATTTGCACCGTTATGGCTCTTGGCAGCACCAACCTTGACTTCTTCGTAGTGGTCCGCGACCTGTCGTGCTCTCCGATACTCCTGAATGGAAAACTATTACTCTACGAGAGGAAAAATATGCCGGGAATACTCCATTATTATTTGTCAATTTTATCGTTGTATTATATTTCTCACGATCAGTCGGTAGCTACGACAGACGGCGCGTGCTATTGATATATACACGGTGTGATTCGTATATCCATGAACCGTTTAAATTGTACCCAAGAACGCGTGCTTTCCGTTATTGGGATTTGTCCGGGAAAGGAGTTCGAACACGGCGGGGGTATTGAGACAATGGTTAGATTTTCAAAAATCCGCCAATCAAATATGTGCCGTTATTCACTGAACAGAATAAAACTTTGCAGTGGACAACAAACTGACATATTCTGCATCTCGCGCACGTATGTCGTTCTCCCTTCTCTGCTCCTCCGCGCTGTCGACCTCGTCGTCGTCATCATCATCATCAACGTCCTAATCAAATGTTTAGGGGGCACAAAATGTTCAAGATACATTTTCCAACTTCAAAACTTTAATGATTTAGAATTATACCACCCATACATGATTTTTCGTTTCTCGTATGTAATTCAATTGAAAATTGCGCGTGAAATATTACATTACCCTCGGAAACATTGGAGCGCATTGACGGGTCTTACAGTGGGCGACCCGCGAAGGGATCCTCCATAAACATTGTATGAATGTAATGAATCATTCATTATTTTGTTTATCGCTGAGTCGTTCGCGCTTCGCCCCCGCATCCCTTTGATATCGGACAAATAGATATTCTTGACACTCCTGACCTGCCGCCCATAGGCCGGACGCGGATACTGCTTGTAGTACTCCGCCTCTTCACTACGCCGCCGTTGTTCGCTGTACCACTCCTGGAATAAACAGTTATTTGATTCTCAATCTCAATGACGACTCGCCAGCAAAGCCTGATCGTATTCAGCTCTCCACTGCTCTGCTATCTCGAACTGTTCACGCTCGTACTCTTCTTTTGCTGCCTGAAAGATTTCGCTTTCAAATGTGAGCTCATAGGGACACATCCTATCGCCTCGGATAAAAATATCAGTCTTGCCAATCTAGAGTCTTTTTCGGTTCCGAGATTCGAAAGAAAAGGTATGATATGCGTCATTAGAATACGTTACGCGATGAGAGAGGTTGTGGTTAGGTACAATACCGTATCACCTCTCTGACCTCATAAAATCCAATCGTCTGCCCTATTATGCTCGCATCATCATTTGGTCCCCTGAGGAGGGGGAAATAAGGCGCTTAGATTTTTCGCTGACTCCACGCATCGTAAAGTCAGAGGGGGATTGGGGGACGAGAATCGATGGGGAAGGAAGGTGATAAGGAGAAAAGGGACACTTCCCACGCGCCCCTTCCCTTTATGGACATTCGTATCGAGCAAATAGAGTCTAATGAGACGCCAGACTAGACATGCAAATAGATACAGGCTATCATATTAGTCGGCCGGAGACAATAATGGCTTGACTCCCTGACACCTGTCGATCACTTTCATCAGCGACTGGTGCCCGATGACTGGCCGAGTAATGGGTGGCCCCATCAACGGGGTCGTGTCAATTACGGGGCGAGCACCGCGTCAATCCAGGTAGTAAAACAATGCTAGCACTTGGACAGTGATATTGTCGAGAGCCAAACTGCGGCGAATTTCCCGAATATGCATTTGAATTACACCCTGCATTCTCTCTTGATCTACCACTTCTAACTCGCATGCACGCTGCTGGCAAACGGATCTTGAAGAACAGGTATTATTGTGGAGAACGTTTCGATTCAATAAGCCACACGCGGGTAAACGAAGCAAATGAAGTTAAGACACAGTCATTCACTGGTATTGTAAACTAGAATGCTTCGGGTTCCACAATAACGATAGAGCAAATAAAACAGTTCGTCCTCTGAATTTCCGGGCGTTGGAATAAACCGTTCTTTCGTGCTTTGCCTACCTTGAACTCCGCTTGATACCGGTCATAGGCCTCTTCTTCCTCTCGCTGCTTCGCCCACAGTGCTTGCGTTTCAGCGTTGTTGTATCGTTCCTCTCTCTACAATAAACATCTTATTATTCCGCTAGCTATAGCTAACTTAATAGTTTTTAGGTTTCGATGATCATGACAGTGCCAAAGTCGTTATAAACTTTTACTCCATGCTACCCAAGTTTAATTAAGGTTCAACGGAGCGAAAACAATTCCTTCGGACAGCTTTTTAGACGCGTTAAGAGCTGTGAAAATAGCTGATCTCATACCTGCTCCTGCTCCCACCGCCGAATACTCGCCTGCATCTCGCGCTCCTCCTCGAGTCGTTGTCGCTATTTGAACAATAAGAACATTTCTAGGAATATACTTACTTCTTCCTCCTGTCTCCATTCGTTCACACGGGCATTGTATTCTTCTTCTTCTTCCGGAGTGAGTGGCTTCCCCTCCCATTGAACCACCTCTATTGCTTGTGCTATCTGCAATTAATTAATAATAGCGATGTATGTAGCATAAATGATTCCCATGAACAGTGCATTTACACGCCAAAACAAACGCCTGCCAGCGAGTGCTCATGATATACCGCGCCTCATAACCAGATGACTCAAATCTTTCACAGTGAAGGCCGAATGCGATAGATGAAAAGTGCGAGCTACTGGCAATTTGCATTTTCAGGCGTAACAATTCGTTGCTCCTGAGTGCTCAACAGAACTCATTACTGTATTAAACTCAAGTCGATAACATCATCTTCTAGGCGATGATGTCCCTTTTCACAAATACAAGAGGGCATGTATCCTTTTAGTAAATGCAAACAAGGGGGTTTATTCAGGTTTCGAAAGCTCAATAATTGACGCACAGAAATGCGATCAGCTATGACTACCCCTGTAATCACAAACTGACACTGCAGAGTAGGCCGAGTGTGAGGATGGTGACCTGGAGTCCCATGGCGACCCGCCCCTGTCTCTCCCACGGCGAGTGACGATTCAGCGGGATGGGGAGACAATGTCAGTCAACCTTCGGCCTCCGCGGGTCGAGGGACTCTGTCTCCTGATAAAGGGAGGGGATCACCACACTAATAACTCTTCCCCCTTCCCCCCGATTATCCCAGATTAGGAAGAGCACTTTGATTTGTGAAAGGGCACGTCAAGGGATCAATTCTAGAGAGAAAGGTCAATTCAAATTGTACAACTAACGTACCAGCTGACTCAGGGAATTTCACGACGCGCCGCGTGAGAAGGCGGAGAGAGGATCGAGGGTCGTTATCATTTTGTCAAGTGCAACACGAGAAAGAATGCATGCATCTCCCCGCCCCGAACAATGGCGGCCCCGTCCCGCGGCGCCGACTAATGTTATCGCCTTTGAAGGAGTCTCAGTCCTCTTTCTCCCATTCTCCTTATCCGTCCACTCTCTTTTGGACTGACCGGAGACTCGGAGATCGAGAGAGTCGTTATACCGATAAAGTGGAGACAATGAGCCAAGAGCGACGATGTCGTTTGACTCCGAGTGAGGCGAACCCGATATTTACAGCCGTGCCGTTTCCCTTCTATCACACGATACCCCCTAATTCCCCCGAGGCAAGCATTGTAAGGGACAGCCGTTGTTTTGGCATGGACTCCATTTGGTAATATTGACCCTTTCCCTGTCAACTCGCAAGTATTTTCGACGCCGTAATATGACGTACAGTTCAAACTTAATATGACGTACAGTTCAAATAACACTATAATGTAGAAACGAGTCACCCCCGTCAAGCGCATCATATAATGAACATGTACTTATTGCACTCTTTTTAATTGCCCGCGAGATCTAGTGCATACGAATGTGTTCTCTTGGCCATAACATAATGGAAATACGCACACTGTTCTCTTTATAGTAAAACGTCTTCATTTTCCAAAAGTGCGAAGCAAGCGCGCTTGATAAAGAAGAGACATCTTGCACTCTCGATGGTCATCACCCTCATTCAGAAAGACCACCGAGGCACTCTGCACCTACCGGGGAATGATTAATATTCTGTTGATAATGCGGACGAGAAATCCTAATGTCCTTTGTATCAATGGAAACACTCCCGATCTCCAGGCACTCATTCCCCTTCAAGCGCACTTTGCGCGTCAAATTCAACTGATAAGAATTTAATGATTATACATTTCTGGGCACCGCATGTGTCGAGAAGACCAGGGCCATGTTGCAAAATGAAATGCAAAAGTGAAGCCCGATGCGGGGCTCGAACCCGCGACAGCCAGATTAAGAGTCTGGTGCTCTACCGACTGAGCTAACCGGGCTGGCGGGAGAAGTGCATGCAGCTTGGCAGATTGGTTCACAGAAAGGGTGGTGGAGGGACTCGATAACGTGTAACGGAATTCCCTCCTCTTCGGCAAGAAGTGCTATTCTATGCTTTGCGAGGATTTGTTCACCGTCCGCTCCTGGAAATTTCTTCCAAGAATATCCGTGGTTTATTTTATGCCCTCTTTATAGATTCCCTGTTGATGAACACTTTATGGCCAGCGCCTTTACACAGAGACTGGCGAGAGGACCCTATCTCTCCATCTCTCTGCACTCTCTAAGGCTTCCATTGTCTCGCACCTCGCAGAGAGGGGATTGGGCCAATCCTCCCTCGGTCAGGTGAGAGAGAGGGGTCGGGAGAGGAGGGGGTAGTGAGAGGGAAGCAACTGCGCGTCTACCCATCGATCGACCGCTCACTCGGCCCTCACCGGTCATTCTTTCCCTCCCCCCACCCTGCCAAGCGTGTTTTGCTTAGTTCATTTTCACGTTATCATTGTTCCGCAAATGCGTAGTTGTAATACAGTTGTGTACTGGCGAAAACCGATCTATTCCGCAAAGTAGTCTAAATACTGGAGTAGGCACGATAATGCTCCCACACCACGCCATTTTCAAGTTTCCACTTCATCACAGCATTCGAAAGTATGTTGTTGCCTCAATTCAATATCTCTTTGCGCTGATGAACAAATTGCTGAAATCCGATTGCATATTTAGTCAGAAGTGCTAGACAACTGCCACAGCTTGTTTATTTATTCATTTTCATTCTGTTTTTCCGAGGCGACAACTTTGTCACAAAATTATGTTTGAAAAATATAATTTTCAGGGATCCTAAACATCCCACTCGGAAGGAAGAATGTAACAAGAACGTTACTGCAATTACCAGGAACTTCGATTATCAAAGTAATAATTCGATTTTTCTTTTATATAATTTCTCTTCTCTTTGAATCTGTTGAATCAGTACGTTTATGCATGCCTATAAGCAAAGAGAGAGAGAGAGACATGTCTTTGAATCAGTTTAATCAGTACGTTTATGCATGCCTATAGGCAAAGAGCCACAACGGTGCAACTATTATTATGATATAAGAGATGTGCTTTGTGGAACGTCCTTATTGCTGAATCCACTTTGCGTTTGGCTCTCGCGAATCAGATCGATTGGGCGCTTTGCAGAGATGTTCGGAAATTTTTACACGCCGTTGTAGTTTCTTGTAATATCGGCATTGTCCCTTATTCATGAGCACCGAACGTTGCGAACCAAATGGTCAGATATGAATCTGGGGGGTAATGAACGATGTTGTAGGATGTGGATTCCTCTTTGGACATCGACGAGGAGCGGCATGGCTCTCCTGCTCCGCGAACGAAAGCCCAACGCCGCGCCCCAAGGAATAACAGCAAGCAGATGGTGAAAGATCTGCCCTCAGCTGTAAGTGCTTGGAGAAAACGTAACAAACATAAGAAAAGACATGGGACCATCCAAAACGTTTCCAGAAGAACAAGATCGCAAAAGGAGCGCGGAAATCGATGACAGATGAGCAGAATGAGGCCTTCGAACATGCGTTCGAGGAAAACCCTCGCCCGGACACTGTCCGCAAGAAGGCCATTGCCGACAAGACCGGTCTCACCGTCGATCAGGTGGCGGTAAGAACTCACACTCTATTGTGGCATCCTAAAACTACCTTCTACAGTTTTTATCCTAAACTAGGGTGCGAAACAAGCGTCTGGAAACCGGCTGTGCGTTTTTTTGATTGAATTGCTCTTTAGCTATTCAAAGTTGAGATTCAAATGAGTATTGGCCTTCATAAATCGACAATGATTTTGCGTTTCACACTCACCTTGAACTTCTTTAACAAGAAATTATTTCAGAATTGGTTCATGAGCAAGCGCGTCAAAACTGGCAAGACCATCCGATCCAACCCGAGGCTCCTCGAGGCCGCCATATCCAAGTTCAAAGACCACTACGCCAGCAACTCCAGCACAGGCTACGCCCGTCTCGCGATGGAAACCGGCCTCACCAAGATCCAAATAACGGTATTATTCCATCTCCAATAGTGCCAAAATATATAATCGTTTCGCGACATATGTACCCTCAAAACGCGGGTTACTCTCGTCGTCCCTCATTACACATTGTGATTCCGTTAGACGTCAGAAAGCAGCAATGCATGAATTTCGAACGTTATCGTGGAACCAATCCAGTCAGTTCGAAAATATTTCCATTGTTGTAGATTGAGAAATCGGTAGAAAAATATCAAATTCGGACAGCCAATATTGTCGGTTACTAAAGTGACGCGGGGGCGACGCGCGAACTACATACTCCGCGGTAAACTGCGCAATGAATGATGTACAGCGCATGATTGCATTAATTACGCTGCTTTCTTCGGAGGAGTTCGCTCGTCGCTTCCGCATCACTGTCGTTCCGGACAATATATAGCTTTCTTTTACTACAGAACTGGACTTACCACCAAAGGATGCGAGGGAAGCTGAGTGACCCGCCGAAAAATGCGCCCCACAAGCACAACAGGGAGATTCTCCGGGTACGTTGACGCTCTCTCTGAACTACAAGCAACATATAATACATGTCTTTGAATCAGTACGTTTATGCATGCCTATAGCTACTGCTTTTTCTTTCCCGCGCCCATTCACAACGATTAAATAAATAATATCTATTTTACAGTCCGCCTACGCTGCTAATCCCGCCATGAACGTGAAGGACAAGCGCAAGTTGTCAGCGGAAACAGGCATCACCCTCAAGACAGTACAGGTAGCCTCATGCATCTGGTCTTGACCACACAGTATACTTTAGGAATTCGTCAAGAACCAGAAACAGAAGGCCGAGAGAGGAAAAGCACCTGAGCGGCGGCTACAGAAGAAGAATTTGCAGAAAAATGAAGGAACTATTCGAAGATATCACGCCTAGTGAGTGAGTACTGCCGACTATTCGCTTAGAGATAAAGCTGTTCTTTAAATTGGACTTTGAAGAACACGAAAGATTCTTCTTTGAAAATTTGATCTTGCAATTATTTTGAAATAACTAACTACCATCTCAATTAGCTGAAAAAATATTTTGCTATTCCATTTTTGAAACTCGACTGTTGTCAACAAGGTTGCAGTGCACTTTGAATGTGAATTGTAATTCGTGAGTAAATTATTTATTTACTCAAATGTGAGATAATTAAAAAAAACAAGGAAAACATTGAGGTAGATGGCGTTAGATGACTAGATTGCGTCGCCTTCAATAGACAGTGCAGGAGCGGGGGAGACGGAGAGTCTCGGCGTAGGAGTGGGGAAGGCTCTCGACGTTGACGGATCCCTCGCGGCGAGCCTCGCGAATCAGACGGCGGCCTCGGAAGAACAGCGCTCGACGCACGAGAACTTGACCTGAAGAGGGAGGGTTGGTCAATGAGATGGAGGAGGGAATGTGGAAGGGAGAGGGGTACAAGTACCTTGATCTCCTCGAGCTCAGCGGGGTGGGAGCGGCGGGGGCACTCGTGGACGGGCTCCTTGGAGAAGCAGACACGGTTGGAGTACTCGACGACGCGGGTCTTCTTGGCGGGCTCTGAATGGCCGAATGATGGAGGAGGAGAGGGGAGACTCACTGATGATCTCCTCCTTCTCGTACGACTCCTCCTCCGACTCGAAGCGGGTCTTCTCCTCGGACTTCTCCTCCCTCGAGTACTTCTTGTAGTTCTTCTTCTCGGACATCTTCTCCTCCTCCATCTCGCACTCGTCGTCGCGGGAGAGGAAAGAGCGGTGGAAGCT
>JACMIG010000365.1:0-34384 GCA_014805385.1 Levipalatum texanum
TTCGAAATTTCGAAAAAAATTCATCACTTACAACGCCGGATTTCAACATTGGAATTGAGAGATCTACTCGTCCACATAAATAAAATGTAAACGTTGTACCCCAATTATGCATAACCTGCGAGCTGGGAATCGCCAAACTGACATCCGTTCCAGGTTCAACACATTTCAGGCCATAACTTCGCCATGGACCAAATTCAGCGTCACCCACGGGTATTTTTTTCATCTGTCGGAGCACCCCATCACAGCGCCCCATGACTGGATTCGATTAGAAACAAAATGAAAATATCGATTTTTCACTACTCTTCTGGATGGCGTTCTTACGAAGTTGCCGATTCGAGACCAATTTTTGTGTATTTGGTAGTTTGCCCCCCGGAGTAGTGCAGCGCCCCATATCCGACCCGGAATTGCCACACCCGACTGTTATCATTCCCTTGTTAGAAGTGCGGTCCACGTTGGGATGTCCATAAGAGGACAATTATTCGGTGTTCCTTCGCGAGAATATGTCGCATGAATGGGAGCTGAGGACAATGAGCCAGCCGTGAAGCTACGAACCTTCGATGTATGCTTATTTTACCGATAATTTGGAGTTTCGTTCGGGTTCAGTATCAAGCAAATTATGCGTATCTGCTGCAACTGAATTTATTTCTAACGGGCGGATAAACGAAAATCTCACGAGAGAAGCCAGAGTTTTCGCAGTATAGCACATACGCTTCGTAAATAATTAGAATAGTTACAATAGCGATTAGAATTAGCATGATCCTCGGCATTGGTATAGATCAACAATAATGGCCCAAAGAGATGAGAAAGGCAACGTTGTTTCTACGTTCCCATGCGCTTCATCGTATTTAACGGGTGGGAAAGGCACAATGCAAATTGATCAAATAAAGCGCTCGAAAGTGAACAATGTGACCAACGGAAGAGAAAGGCTTTGATAGGTAAATCCGTAAGAAGTGCGAAAAAAGGAAAATCTAGAAGTAATTCTGACGATTGCAAGTTTTCAGAAAAGAGAAGTAGTAAAGCGTTCCAAATACACGATGGGCTTGTACTGCGAGGCTAATTGACGCAGTAGAAGAATCATCACAAACATATCTATTGAAAGCATAATAGCCAGCACTCGCCTTGAACATGCTCCTTCCTCACGTTGCAAATGGGAATAACTCTAGCAGGAACACCTTTTCGTCAGCCGTGAATTCCTGAAATGAATTATCATTCATGGATAGATTAGCGACATTGCCAGCTCCGAGAGTTGACAACATGATAGAGGCTGATTTCGATTGTGCCCATAGTTCAAAGTGCGGGAAAATGAATGCAAGTTACCAATACAGGCAGCGAAAAATGTTTTTAAGTGAGTAGTGTTGGATCTAGTCAGTAATTGGACGATGTCAATTAGTTCAGTGTGACGTCATTGGTACTTTCGTAGGAGATATTGAATCCAATTAATCGTACCTCTTGGTATTCGCTCGTTCTGAAGATTTGTTTAATGTCGGCAACAGTTGTGAGCTGAGCTGCCACTTGTCGTTTCAACTGACGCAGTTCATAGCGAACCGCCATTTTAACCTTCGTCACGAGCGGAACCTGCAACGAAACCGATGCTGATTATTGAGGTGATCTAGCCCATCACGATTTAGAGGCAGAACAAAAACTTGCCTGCATTCTCCATGATCGAGTACACTTGTAATCTATCATGGAAAATACGCAGAAATTTCGTTTTGTGTCCATTCCCCTATCATGGCATTAAAATTCCGCCGAAGTTTGATCGCGAAACTAACAATGTTTCTTTCGGAGGAAAGATGTGATATAGAATCGCTATTTCTCTATACAATAGATCTAATTATTTACGGACTAGAACCTAGAATTTCGAAAAAAAATAGTATTTTGTTTCTAATTAGAAAAGTCGTACATTCGGAGCGGTGCAGAGGTACATGTCGCAGTCTTCCTTGACATTTTCGGCCCATAAGTAATGGGCGGCGTGAGACAGACTCTCGATGTTCCTCGCTGTGATGGGACGGCGGGGGCCAGGGAGGATATGCTGAATACATATCACGTTCTCATTAAAAAGCTCGCTTGGTGGAATATTCAACTATTGCAAGAATTCTAGCGAGTTTTGCATATCATTGTCCATGGCGTCCAGAACAATCTCTATAACGGTTATTTTTCGTTTGGTTGCTTTTTCAGTTATACCGTTTTTGAAGTCACGTTATTAATTGAACGATGTCGCCAAACCTTGAGGAAGTCCGTGAATTGCTCATGGTTCAAATCTTTTAGAGTTGTTTGACTCGCGATCGACTCGCGAAATCCTCCGTAGAAGTTGCGCCGAAAGAATTCCGAGTAGAATGCCATGAGCTGCTGAACATTCAGTCGTTAAAATTAGCAGTTAAAACCACTTATCTCACAATGATAGATCTCATCATAAAATGCGTGGCTTCAATTTGTCTGTCTGTCCTGTCACATTTGCGAGACAAACCAAATGGTGAGACCCCAGTTTTTAAAGATGGATTCCACAGAGCTTCTAAAAATTTTTGTCTCTAAGCAGAGATTTTTCTTGAGGAGAAATGGAAACGGAGCAATTTTGTATGCAACCTAGTCATGGAATCAAACCTAGGAATTTTCAGAGATCATTCAGGGATTCCTTGTTAGAGCTGAGAAAAGGGAGGCGGAATTTTCTCTCACAGAACGGGAAATTAGAAGTTCTGTGGTGCGGCACAATATTTACACTAATATGTAACGTACCCTGGGAGCCGCAGTTCGTTTTCCTTCCTTGGTGATAATCATGACATCAGCCATCGGATTCGTAGTGGATCTCCAAGAAAGAGAAGTTAACGACGATTCATTTTGGTGGGTAATTATATAATATTAGCTGCCTTACTGCAGTTCCCATTTTTTCGCTTCGTAAACTCCATTCGATTTTAATATTTCGAAACTAGCGGAAATGTTCAGGTGTTCAGCGCCGGTGGCATGCATCGCGTAAATAACCTTAAATAGTTTTTCAAAGCTCGAGTTCACTAATTTCCAAACCTGTGAGAGTCTCAGGAACGAGCGATTTCCTCCTTCCTTGGTCGGAGTGTTCGAGTTTGTTTCGACAACACCGTCGTCACTTTCAATTGAATTGCCCGACGAATAGGTCAAAAACTTACATCCAACAACTTATGTAATCATACGATGCGTGGAAGTTATACTTGTACGTCATTTCCCAAGACATCCACTCGGGAACAACAGTTGCGTTGACGACCACCTGTGCAGATTATATGTAACTTGTTGTTCCGTCAGGAACCACTTCGCAAGCATAAAACACACCCCGATAACTGGTGGGGAGCGATCCTGTTTCTCGACGACCAACGACACCTTCCACTCGAATCCGCATGCCGAACGCATCTGAACATTGAAAAATTGCATCATCAATTTCCACCATCCGCTATTAAAGGGTCACGCCACCAACTTTGCGTTTCTAAATTGGCAGCGAGGAGGGATTCGTTCGAACCACTTGTGTAACAAAAATCTATGGAATGCCCTTTCCGGAGATATAGACGTTCAGTGCTGTTCTGGGTGGAAACAGATGCATGGAGCCTCGGCTCACGAGACCGCAGTGTTAGTTTCACAATTTCGATAAAGTATATGAAAAACAAGAAATATTATTATTACCTTAGGGGTGAATGCTTGTGTTCCGGTCTGCATTTTCTCCTTTTCTACTAGCCAAACGAACTGAAATTGTTCGTTCGGAGATGTCATGATTTGTTTCCTGAAACAACATATTGTAAGTAAAAACTCACTGGCACAGCTAGTTCGAGAGACGTCGTTTTGTAAGGAACTGGATTCGGAGCAGTTCTGTAATAAACGGTGTTGTAGATATCCCTAGAGTGTTCCAATGCCCACTCCTAGACACACCCCTTGTCGGACTACGCGTGTTTTCATCCCCGTCTATTTCAGGCCCCGTGTGTTTTACCCGGCCATGAAACGTGGTTAGAAGACATAGATTGTGTGTTCAAACAGTCGGTTTAGTGTTACCCGGGCGTGGCAATTAGAATACTTCGGATTCTGTTATCCTATAACACTTTGTAGATCAATTCACGATCCCGACAAAATTGGAATATGTAGCTCACCTCGAACTGATCTGTTGGATACCACAGCACGCGCAATCGCCCGAACAATTCTTCTTAGGGACAATAAACGACGGGAACTGAGGCGGAGGGGCGAAAGAAGGAGCGGTAGAGACACGTTTCTTCTGCAAAATAATGATTAGGATTTGGAATAAATAAAATAGCGGGCTTACCGAAGTATTTTTTGGGATGGTTTGACCGCAGCTGTCGATTTCTATTATTTCCAGTTCCTGCAAGAACCATCGCTAAAATATAACGGAAATATTTACAAAAAGATTTATTTTAAGGGCGTGCACTAGAAAATCCTAAAAAATCTACAAATTTTGAATTAACAGTATTTTGAATTGTTACGTCGTCATTTTCCATTGGCGACAGCGAGGCATTTGGCTGCTTATTGCTCATTCTCCGAATCTGCAATGTTCGAATATCTCACTAGACTTAATTTCCAATTTAGGCCAACCCGTTTATTTGAGACCGCAGCCGTCCCATCCGATTCCATCCGCCTGTTTTTCGCCTTCCTTTCTCCGTCTTCCGACCGAGAGATTTCAACAGGACCTGCATATTCGGTTTAAATTCAAGAAATAACACCATGGTAAAACGTTCGAACAATTTCGCACTAATTTAAAAACGATCACAGCACAGAACACTAGGAAGATATAAACGTTCCACTAGTTGTTTACGTACGTCTGCATACTACGGTATGCCAGTTCGCTAGGGCGCAAGAATTACTCGCCCCCCCTCTCTGTGACGTAGCCGTGAGAGACAGTAGAGGGACGAGAGGGTGGCCAGACGCGAGACAGAGAAGTGAGAGAGAGAGGACGCGTCCCCCTCCCTCCCAGCCCTCGCGATGGATCAGAGGCCTTGAAGAGACGACAGAGATGACCGAGATAGTACTATCTCGGAGAGTCTCCAGAGAAGTTAGAGCGGCAGGTGCCGAGGCAGCCTTTTCTCCTCCCTCTGCAGGCACCCCACAAAAAGAGACAGAAATGATGTCCCTGAATCAGGGAAGAGAGTTCCAGATTCCCGATTTGAATTGGCGCCGCTAGGATGGAAATAGAGTGAATGCAGATATTAATCTCATTATCTGCCTCATATAATGAGCAGCACTCAAAGACTTCTTCCCCTTGTGGAACAGCCATGTGAACAAATCATTATAAGTTTCTTCGGAACAAGTCATGTTTGATTGGATGTTCTCTGAGCGATAAGGGGGCAAAGGTTTGGCCGAGTTGCTATGTACACTGGGCACGAACAACAAGTCAGAGCGCAGACATGCAGCCCCTTTAGTGTCTGCGTCTTGGACACCCGAAGATATTTAAATCCTTTCCTATTTTTGGCAATTGCATAGCATATCAGAAGATGAAGCTAACGTGAATGAATGTTTTCAGGCTTCTCATGGCCTCTCCAACACCCGCAAGGATGGTCACTCGCCGTATGAGCGGAATCACAAAAGAGAAGCGGAGGAACCCCGAGTTCGAATATTCCTCCTCCTCCCCAAAGGCTGCTCCCAAGATGAAGGGTATTTCCCTGAAGAAGACAATTGCCATCCTCAAGTCCCGCCCTTTTGTTCGAACTTCATCTCCTTCAAAGTCCCCATCGCCAGTGCCCTCAACTTCATGGCACTACCACTTGTGGGACATGCCTGCGCTGCCCGGCTCCCATTGGCCAACGGAGGAAATTTGGAATGTAAGATCTTAGAAATATTCTTTGATTTTTAGATTGTTAAAGAAACGAAAATAAATGAATTCAGCACGCAAACGCAATGCGGCTGCATGCTCACAACGACGATGAGAAGAATCGGTGGGAGAGGACGATGTTCGCCCTCGAGACTTGCACCTGCGAGACCAGGGAGGCATTCGTACCAGAGCACGTCAGTCCGTTCTTATCATCGCACTTACTAATTAAATAGTTAACCAGCTTTCTCTACAGTGTGAATGATCGGTGCTACATCGCGTGAAAAATTTATGCCATCTACAAAGAATAATGTTTTCATTTATCATAATAAGAATAAAATCGACAAAGTAATATTATTCTCAAGGATGTGAATCCAAGGGCGTCGAACGTAAAACGTTTCAGGTCCGTCCGTTCAAGCCAATCTACACAAAGCACACTGTCGTAGATTACCTGAAGTCGTACGAAGAGCACATGAAGGAAAACGGAACGAAAGTTAAGGTACGATTGAAAAGAACATCAATTTTTTCTTGTGGATTCGAAAATTTATAAATCCTGAAAATGATTAATTTCAGTTGGCTCAGACGGACCATCCATACTATGGCGTCGACTCTTCCACCCCTTCTCCGCTGTCGACTGGACCTCCCTGCATGAAGGAGAAGAAGGTACTCTTCCAGCCGTGCTGTTCCCTCTGGAACTTCCTCGGCCCCAATCACACACATCCATTCGAGGTTGCCCGGGTTCCACTGGATATTGAGTAGAAATTAGCAGTGTTTGAGCATATGTATATTGGAGCTAAAATATTTCCGTGCTTTTATGAAACAAAAATGTCTCATTCCCGATTTAATTTTTTACGAACCAAATTACCTCAATTCAACGTGTTGTTAAAAGTTTTAATCTTCACTTTCCGGTTACTTATCTCCTGTATATCATGTAAAATCTAATAAATTACGGTTCTTCATATTCTGCTTAGGACCTCAAACACTTCATGGTGGTGTTCTATAAGAGAGAACAGCTGAACAGCATCCCCTTAGTACCTCGTATACGCAGGTATTTTTCAGACGTGCATACCTACGTGGTCACACTTGGAGACCGATTTAATGTCCATACTATTTTCAGCGGCATTGGACTTTCGACTTTCGCAACGGAATTGGCACATTTCTGCTCGAAATTTGTGTTGGGCTGCGAAAGTGCCTGGCTGAAGGCGAGGGTGGGAGGTTTTCTCAGCGAGCGAAAATACCCGAAGATCATTCCCTCCTAAAGACCATAGTGCCATGCAGTTCGGAGAGGATCAGTATGCTGCCCTGATGATACTCGTTGTAAGATTCGACCCATCTTCTCTTCCCTAATATTCCCTACAGCTCGCTCTCTTTGGCACAGTCATGAATGGCTTCGTGGTGGTAGCCGGGAGGCGCGTCAGCAGCTTGAATTCCTCCTATGGCCTCCTGGCGAGGACTGAGGCAGGGTCGGCTCTTCTCTTCTGTCTCCTCTTCCTCTGCTACTGCTGCCCCGTCATCTTCTTGTCAGTAAATTTATTATCGCGCTAAATATCCATTTAGCAACATCGAGGTGCTGAAGTCCTTCGAAGTCTCAATGCGAGTGGGCCACGTCGTTCTTTTGGCCCACGATTTGTGCCTGCACACTCAGGCAGAGGGTTCGAGAGGAAGGAAGAACATTCTTTTCAGATCTTTCTGTCCATAAATCGTGTGATTGCGGCGTACCTCAATAGGTTCTATGGGCGGATAATGGCGCCCGCTGTGGTCAAGGTGAGGATACTTCAGGTGGGATGGGGAAGAGTAGTTGTCAGTACTATATGGGTATCATCGTCGTCGCTTCCTTCGCTTCGTCAGCCATCGTCGCTTGGCGTGAGTTCACGCAGAATACGAAAATTTAATCACATGCATTTTCGCCCCAGTTGCGAGACCCTGAGAATTGTATCGCAAGAGAACAACTTAAAAACTGAACATTGAGAAAACAAATCCGACTATACGTAGCCGTGCCCCCTTTCAGCGGACTGCTCGAATGCCTTCGACTTCAGTGGGTGGTACTTCGTCTACAACTCTCTCCCTTGTGGCCAATGGGTACCTCCCCCTCCCCCTCCTTCCCTACCCCCTGCAGGTGGCCCTCGAGTTTGAGTTCCCTCGCAATCTGGCCATCGTCTTCTTCTGTCTCTCCTGTGACTTCATCTCTCTCGGTCGACTCGTCCACATGAGGGCGAGCGTCTCATTTGGACTTTCCTGAGTGTCCTGCAGATCAGCAACTCGAGCATATCCCAGATGGAGTCACGGCGGAGGCAGCGACTGGAACTGGCTATCATGACTCAGGTACAAACTGAAGGAACAGAATCGAGTTCTCCCAGGTGTGCAATCAAGCCATGCTCTATGTCATGGAGTTCTTCACGTATTTCTACTTGGTCTTCACGTATTTCTAGATGGTGTCGAATCGCTTCGCCCGTCTCCTCCTGACGTCGTACCAATGGCTGGGCATCCACTGCTGTGACGGGCGAGTCAATACGTGAGAGGGAAGTGATGGAGAATCGCAGGTTCCTTATGGTTCTCTTCAACACGGAACTCCGCCGCCTCTTCGCCCGTCGAGTACTGGGAAAGAAGAAGAAGAACGGCGGCGTCTCCGTCACTGTCATGTCCTCTGCCATGAACCGATCTGAGATTCCATCTAACCTATGAATCTTTTCTGAATTTATGTGCCGAACCCTTGCTCCAAATTCCCATAAGCATTACGGAGTCTGCCTTATGTTACTTCCGTCACCTTCGCAGTATCACGTCCGCTCATCTATCAATATTCAATGAAACGGCTGATAAAGTTATCTAAACAATGGACAGCAGCGATTCTACGCAGCGAAATAACAACGCACTGACATTTGGTTCCCTCGTGATTGCATTCTTGCGTATTGTTCCCCTCTTCATTACTTCTTTCGTTCACGTATCAAGAATCATGCACTCTATAGGCAAAAGAAAGCTCCTATAGAGAAGTAATTGTACTGCAGGTGAATAGCAAAGCGGTGGCCTTTTCATGTTTCGTGCTTGTTTAGTGGCATTAGCTCGAGAGTGCCCTTCTCTTCCTTGTGGTTCAGACAGCGCACTTTGTGCATATCGGCCCCACGATCAATCTCTGCCTCGGGATGCTGTTCTCCTCTCCCTCTCTAAAGATGATTGACTGATTCTTCCATCGGCCGATCCAGTGCAGATGTCGAACGACCGCTACCCCCTCTGCTCTGATTCCCGCTGCTACTGGGTACCATTCATCGTTAACTGGACCAACGTATATTCCCACTTCGAACATCTCCATACCCCCTTGGTCATCGTTGAGGTTTGCCCCATCTCTTTCAACTCCCTGTTTCAATTTGCAGGCAATCGGCTATGTGCTTGCACTTTGCGTCCTGATCTTGGGCATTTGGGTCTTCGTGTCGGTAAGTGTCCCCAGCCTCCTTCTCTGCCTTCCCCCTCCTATTACCCATTACAAATAACCCCCTTTATAGGCCCGCGGTTTGCACATCAACTCCCTCGTAGTCCTGCTCACCACATTCGCGGCCAGCACGCTCACGGTCATCACTCGTTTCGTCCTTCTGCTGGTGCAAGAGAAAATCGTGGAATGGCCGGGTTAGCAATGCAATTGTCAAGAGGGCTGTGCATGTTTGAATTCAAAAGCACATGTCGCTTTTAACCCAATTTGTTTGAATTCAATTTGACGTTCCCCCTGAATGCGTAGGAAGAGGGAATTATGAGAGTTTTCAACAAGAAGATTTTCAGCTGAATACAAGGCTGCCTTATCGTGTCTCCATCTCTTCTCATACATCGTCACGTACAACTACGTTCCCTCATTCGCCTGCGAAAGGTGAGTTGTTGAAGAGACAAAAGGAAAGGAGCGCAGATTCGTCGCTGCTCTTTTCGTTCGCGACTATGAGAAGAGACCGAGGGTCGTCGTGTCCATCCTCCTCACCATCTGCAACCTCGTCATCTCTGCCCTTCTCGCAGTGCTGATCACGCTGAGTCAGTTGGTATTTTGTCCGCACATGGTCTTTTCAAAGGGTTTTTGACATACGTCTCCACATTCCGAATACATCTTCAGGGACCCTCGGAGGAATCAAATACTTCATGGGGATCTTCCTTGTCTCCAACATCTCCGTGGTGGTGAGGGAAAGGGCTCGAGTACAAGGGAGCATCATCCTACAGGTGTCCCTGCTCGTGGCTCGCTTCGACTCCTCTCGCCGGGCTGCGCTCGTCGCCTTTGAAGCGGGGTTGTACGAGGGTCGATACTCCGTCAGCTACCGCTGGCAGCTGGAGCACAACCTGTCGAGTGCAATGGTAACTAAAGGCTAACATGTAGAGGATTCGACAAAATTATTCGATGATGCTAACTCATTCGAAGGATACTAAAAAGGTGGTTGAGGCTATTCGACTGATCCTGCTCTTCGGCAACACCTCCATCACCCTGTTTCTTCCGGCCGTGTTCATGCCACACCTTTTCCTCTCGGATGACCGCACCATCGAGACGATCAAGCTGCTTCTGAACTTGACGACTCCCCTGTAAGCCCTCTTTCTCATCTCAGCCCCCACACTCAAAAATCGACCATCTTTGTAGCGCCATCATTAGTTTCTTCACGTTCGCTGTACTCATTATTGATAGACATCGAATATTCCTCTGGAAGAAGCTGGAGATGCACTCGAGGTATGTTTCTGATTGGAAAGATCAGGAGAGCGAAGGGGCAAAGAAGTGATGGAAAGGAAACGGATGGGAGCGAATCTTTTAGATGTCCGGAAGCCGAGATTCCCATGCAGTCAGCCACTGCCGACGATTATTTCTCCAGACTCCATGTCATGTGGAGTTAGTTCTGGGACAATGTTTTTTTCAAAGATTGAATGTCCGTTGTAAAGACTGTGTATCAATAGCGATGATAAAGATGAAAATATTCGTCTACTGTCGCAGGGATTCGTGTTCGAACTCCATTCACAATACCTTTTATCGCGGTAATACAGCACGAGTTTCATAAATGGTGCCTTAGGCTTTGTAGCAGATTCCTTTGGTGCACTTGGCTCCAATAGCGCATTTTCCCTTGGCACTGCAGGGGCCGATGGCGTCCCCGATCTTCAGGGGCTCGCAGGTGTTCTCAGCGGAGCACGCGAATCCGTTAGGGCACCATCCATCGGCGAAGCATGCTTAATGACTTCGTGTTAGTCTGATTTGAAGTAGCAACAAACGGCCGATGCTCTGGGCTCCGGCTGCTCTCTTGACCACGAGGGGCTCGCAAGTGTCTTCCTTCGAGCACGAGTAGCCGACGGGACAGAGGCCGGCGAAGCAGGCTGAGGAGAGGAGGATGGTGGAAGGGAGCCAGTCACTCACGGCCCACGCTTCCCTTCCCTCCGATCACGGCAGCCACGAGGCCGAAGAGGAAGTAGAGGGAGGTGAACTTCATGGCAGTGCTGCTGTTTCTGAATATGGCCGCCTTCTTCTGCCATCTTTTATAGACAGATTTGTGGCCGATCTAACGCTCATCGCGATAGGAATGTTCCAGTAGGAAATCATAAAATGCTTTCGCCCCCATGTTTGTACGTGCCTGTGCACACAATGGGAAAAGTGCATGGCGACTAGAAAATGACAACCTTCTGAACTGGAGAATAAGCTACGAATTTAGTCACTCGAATGTTGCTCTGTAACAATTATGTTATCTCAGAAAAGTTTGTTATCCGGACTAAGCTTTGTTATCTCACGGCGGAATTGATCACAGGCATGAACGAACTCACGGTGCTCGTAGAAGTGGTGGTCGAGAGTTACCGCGTTCGTCACGGACAAAAGTCATGATTTCCTTCATTTCTGCGATCACTTCCAAGATGGACGTCATGGGCCCCACCATTTCTGGGACGACCTTCGTGACGGACGACGTGACTTACATACACCAAGTCTGCGACCACCTCCCTGACAAGCGTCGTGACCCCCACCACTTCTTTGACTACTTCCGTGACGAATGCACTGACTTAATGCATGTCTGCGGCCACCTCCGTGACAGAGCGCCTTGACCTCCATTTTTCCAGCGACCACCACCATGACGAGCTCCGTAACCTTCATCACCACGTCTGTGACAATCTCCGCGACGAACGTCATAACCTCCATCACGAAGGCGACCACCCCCGTTACGAGCGCCATGACTGCCGCCACGTATGCGACCACCTCCGTGACGAATGCCGTGTCTTCCTTCATGTCTGCAACCACTTCCTGGACAAGCGTCTTGACCTCCACCACGTCAGCGACCACCTCCGTGATAGGCGCCGTAACCTCCTCCACGTCGGTGACCAGCTCGGTGACGAGCGCCATGACTGCCGCCACGTATGCGACCACCTCCGTGACGAATGCCGTGTCTTCCTTCATGTCTGCAACCACTTCCTGGACAAGCGTCTTGACCTCCACCACGTCAGCGACCACCTCCGTGATAGGCGCCGTAACCTCCTCCACGTCGGTGACCAGCTCGGTGACGAGCGCCATGACTGCCGCCACGTATGCGACCACCTCCGTGACGAATGCCGTGTCTTCCTTCATGTCTGCAACCACTTCCTGGACAAGCGTCTTGACCTCCACCACGTCAGCGACCACCTCCGTGATAGGCGCCGTAACCTCCTCCACGTCGGTGACCAGCTCGGTGACGAGCGCCATGACTGCCGCCACGTATGCGACCACCTCCGTGACGAATGCCGTGTCTTCCTTCATGTCTGCAACCACTTCCCGGACTTCTTCTGTTTGTGGAGAACGTTTTTACCAGGAATTTAGTTCATAGTGAGGTAATAAAGAACAAGATCACATCGAAAGCTATTGAGGTAGCAGGTTCATTTTGAGGTAGCTGTGAAGAATGTGAGGTACATTTTCAGTGATTCCTAGATGCTCTAACAAACAGTTCTAGGAAGAACAACAAGTTCTAAGAGAAAGCGCATTTGTGAAAAGACAACACTAACCTAAATTATGCCGTTCTTTCAAAAAGCACATCGATCCCATCCTGGGGAAACGAGTTGTTATTCGATGCGGACGATGTCCCCATAGGTGTCTCCTCTTAGGAGAGCCACAAGGAAAATCTTTCCCCAAAGGGCACACTGTTCCGGGGCTCGCTCCATCATCTCCGCTATCTGAAACGCCATCTTTATCTGCATTTGAACGATTCCGACCTGGTTGTAGGCAGCGTTCCGGATCAGTGAGATGTTGCGCGCATTGGTGGCGTTCTCTTCTCGCATGAACGATTGGTCGAGCATCAGCGATTGAGTGACGATTGGGCTGTACATGGCCAGAACAGCGAAGAGAAGATTCGACTTCTTTCCCTCCCTCTCCCCGCGCCGAGTCCAATACTCGTCTGCGCTTCAGCCTCCCTCCCCTCTATTTCCATGCCCTCAGGGAGAGATTCGCATAGTGTAAGCACGTGAAATCCCCGAGGGGGGAGAGAGAACGTTCTTTGTCCGCTGGCAACAGCCGCGAACGTGAAAAACTCTTTGTGGTACCAGAACTTTACGGATGCGGATTATTGTGATGCAGATCCGTGATTGCTTTGCAACAATGACGTCCCATTTGATCTTGATGAAGGCGTTCAATATTTCCAATTGGCGGGTAGTGTGGAGATGGTTGGGTATTGAGGGTGCCGAGGTGGAGGAGGGCGATCACCAGGGTGGGGTACATCCGATCGTTTCCAGGCGTTGCTATCGGCGGCTTCTTGTCGGGGTCGGAGGTGTAAGGGAAGGACGGAGGGTCGAGCAGACGAGACGTCCTGACTGTCTCCGGGCGAGACAACTCTCCTAATAGGCCAACTACACTCCTGATAGTTATCCGAAGACTGCTTGCTAAATATTGTCAATCTAAACAAAGTCCCCGTACAGAGAACCGTTCGATCTGGCCTAATGCTCTAAATTACATGGTGCCCAGTGGATTTATTTCTGACTAGGGGTGCCCACCGCCTTCGGCAGTGGGACCCCCAGGTGTTTTAGAGCATTTTCCGCTAAAATGACAAATCTGACCCACGGAAGTTAAAAGTCTGACCCACCGAACTTGGTTACGGTAAAAGTTTTCTCGAGACCCGAAGTCGTTTGGTCAAGATCCCAGGTCTTGAGGACCCTTCTATGCATATGTCGTGACACACAGACAGACACACACGCTCTTTATGTAGTAGTAGATTGATTCCTCTCTATTTGCATTCTCCAGGAAGAGTTTTGCGTAGTGTAACATGAAACCCCAGTGGCCGCCTTATTCCTCCTCTTCCTCCTCTTTGCCGTAGACTTCGGATAGAATTAGAAAACCTTTTCTCAGCCTTTCTAGGTGTGACGTGATCAAAAAAGCTCACAAAAACAGATCCACTGCTGCCATAAAGGGAGAGTATTTGGTGGTAGTGCGAGAGGTCAACCTGATACGACGGAGGGATGGGGCTCGCTGCGGGGTCGCAATCAATGTCTAATGGAAGATGATAAGGGGGGTATCCCTTATGTTCTTTCATTACAAACCTTGCCTCGCTGTTTCACTCACTGTTGCAACGGATCCTGGTCTAATGCATCTAAAATACTATTTAAATGAGTATATTAAACCTAATGGTGCAGCGGTGCCAGTTTACGATCACCCAGTCAGTGTGACTAATACCATTCGTCGCCTGCACACCACTTGCACCGCCGAGTCGAGCGGCGGATACTTCGTTCGAGTTTTCTACTATATTGATGCTTCTTTCGCTATGCCTGAGTATTGGAACCCTAAATAATGACCTTTTGGTATATCAGTCGTCTATTTGCTAACAAATGCCGACATAGTACTGTCCTTTAATGTTTATGAGGCCATTTTAGTGAAAAGCACCTTTGGGCAACCGCGAATCCTTATTGCGAAAAAGATTATATGTAAAATATAAATGCTTCACTTGCCTATGGTGATATGTTAATACCAGTGTTAACTGGTTTACACGTTGAATTTTATGCGCAAAAGACGTTCATAATAACGCCTCGCCATCAACCGCAATTATAATACTTTCTTGCTTATCACTTAAAAATCTCAATTTCAGGTCAGAACAAGTGGATCTGGCCTCAAAAATCATGGACCGCCAAGCGCCGAAACGCCAAATAGAAGAAGATACTTCTTCAGGGTTTGTCTTGCAATAATATATTTCTTATTATTTAATGTCATGTCATGAGTTTTGCAGGGTAACTCAAGAAGGAAGCACGCCGAGGAAGAGAGCGAATGTGGCTAACGAAGAATCTGGTATTGGGGAAACAACGGTATCGACCCCGTGGAACAACAGCGCGAGAACTCGTGTAAGCTCATTTTGATTGTGGCCTTTACAAGTTGCGTTGAAACTGTTTTCACTGAATATTACAGGCGTTTCTCGAAGACGATTTGGAAATATATCTGTCCGTTTCTTCTCTTCGTTCCACGGTCACCACAGACGATGTGAGCTTGAGCAAATGTTCGTCTGTGTCATTTTGCCATTTCAGCTCATCGTATTCCGCCAGTTTGAATCATCGGAGAAGAAGCTGGGGATCGTTCTGGAAAATGGAGTGGCCACTATAGTATGAATATATTTTTCATTGACGAACTGCAATGTTTGAGCGCTTCGAGTCTGCGGCGGAAGCAAAGTGGGCAAGAAATGAACTGCTGATGACCAAATGGCCTAATGATCATGCATTCGCGAGAGGCTTAAGAATTGGACGGACTAGCATTTCAAATGAGCACATTCAGGAATACACATTTCGTATGACGTATGTAGCTATTATTGTCGGCGGAGTAAACGTTCCGGACTGTACGCTCATCGCCCTCTCGTTGTCTGGCGGTTAGAGAAACGAGAGCAGTAGGGCGATGAGCGTACAGTCCGGAACGTTTCTTCCGCCCGCAATATAATTGTGTTCTTTTAAAATTATTTTCTTACAGGTATTGCGTCGGAATTTCAAATATTCAAAGCGAGGCTACTCTGGATTTGCTGTACAGTCGTTTCACACCTTATGGAGGAATCTACAAGATCACTCAGTACAAAAACTGCAGGATAGCGTAAGTGCATGTGAAGTTGGCCAACAGGTCCCATTATAGCGTGATCTTTTTCACAACCGAGGAAGCTGCCAAGCGAGCCAAAGACGATTACCGCAAAAATACGGTTGGATTTTATTCATTCACGCAAAATGAACCTAATTATAGTTGATTGCTGACAACCCCTCTATCTGTAGTATTCCGCTCAAGGTCAAGATATTCATCCCAAAATTCCCGGGAAGGTGAGAAACCATGAAGGTGACACTTAGTTTTTTTCAGCATCCGCCCATTGAAAGTGTCTGCATTCGATGGGACTGGACAAAGAATTAGCTCCATCGCCCCAGGTAAAAAATCACACCCCATAACCCAGTACATCCACGTTATGTGTTGCACCAGAATGCGGCGCAAACTCACGCTCGAAAATACGAATCACGAACCGCACACGATTGTGATCTACCGTTACAGACCAGTTTTGTGATCAATTTGACAGTGAATGAAGAGGAGATATAAGTTGTTCGTAATCCGTATTTTTCGGGTTTAGAATGCGCCGCATTTTAGTGCACCACATGAAGTTGAAAAGTAGAGGAATTATTGCTAAACGAATAAAATCTCTGCAGCACGCGGTGCAATTTTCGTTACAACTTCATCACGTTCCGCTCGATCAGAAAGGTAAGATCGGAAGGCTTATGTCGGCGGTCTAGAATCAATATGGAAATTACCAGTGACGACCACTCTTCAACCTCACCGGCCTCATCTTCGAGCAATCCTGTCCCGTCCGGGAGCACTATTCGCGCAGACATCATCGATCACTCACAGATCTCTGCTGGTGGAGAAGAATCGAACGCCGAAGTTCGACCTTCTTCATTACTCGAAAGGTAACGTGTTTCTTGTCTGCCGACTTTGTTATATGGATAATATCTGGGGAAGTGCCTCAGTCCCGTATCCTCTCTCAAACAGTTCGATTCATTGGCGAAACATGACAAACGAACATATGGGTTTTTCTTACGATTAGCCACCATTTTCTCCGACTGAAATGGTCGAAGATCCTATCAAGGAGACTATTTGATGAAATTATTTACTCATAAAAAGATAAATAGGAACTTCTCTGTTATTACGTTTTTCAGGGAACACGAGAGCATCGAGATGGTACAGCGACGGGAAAGAGAAGCAATGTACGAACGACGAATTTCTTCTCTCGAGGAGGAAAATCAGTGAGCCTACAAAGGGAACCACATAAATAAGTATAACCCGGATTTATCGACTCTACTATGGGGCTGTATTATGCCAACCCTCAAACACCAAACAAGTTCATATCTGTAAAACCGGTCACTAAGTTAGATAGAAGAAATTTTATACCATGAGGCTTTCTCCAAGAGTCAGACGGATGGATCGAATTTTTTCGAGATATCGTAGTGACCGTTTTGAGAGATTCCGAAACCTGATTTGGTTGTTTGAGGGTTGGGGTAGTGCAGCACCCCATTCTAGGGTCGAAAATGCCAGGGTAAACTGTAATGGCTTCGTTGTCAGTTTATCGATTTTGCACGATAAGAATAGTTTAAAGGTTCTAGCTGGCTTCGATAAAAATACTAGCTTCGCCACCATTTAAGTTTTGCAGGGAAACCAAGCGCCTCGCTTCAGAGTTAAGACAGCAAGTAACTGAATTCGAGCGACGCATTTCATCTTCCGAGGTACAAAATCGGTGAGCATGATCAAACAATTGATAGATCGTTACAATTATGTATCGATTTTGCGCGACAAGAATAGTTCAAATGTTCAAGATGGCTTCGATAAAAATTACTAGCTTCGCAACCATTCAATTGTTGTCCGGAACCTTTATTCCGCCGACAATACCGATTGCGTACATATCTCCGAGATCCGCAACCTAAACTCCGCGCGTACACTGAATTTTTGTCAGCTGTCTTGCACAAGCCGGGGTTAGACATGGTGTTCAACTAACTGCAAAATGTCAACTTCTTCGTTTACTTTCCAAGGATCGGAGGGGGACAATGAAGATAACCACGATGTCATGGAACGGGAAATTTCATATGAGGGATGAATGATAATGGTTTATCCAATGTCTCCTGGAAGAAATGAAAAGTATTCTTATTACATAATGAATCACAATGCAATCTGATACGCCGAAACCATGCTACTCTTATACTAGGATTATAGGGCGTCTCCTGACCATGATTCTCGAAGTGCGGACAGAAGAGCAGAATCCCAGTCTCCTGCGAGGGTAAATTTCCGAGTTACTTTAATATAAAATAAATTGTCCATTTTTCTGCTCCCATGACTTTCTTCTCGAATACTTGACTTGCCATTTGGCGAGCGAATATTTTGAATCTATGCAACAAAATTGGTTGAATAGCTTAAATTATACTCCCTCATCATAGGCAATCGACGAGGACACGTGCACGATCTGCTTCGCTGAACCGGTAAGTATTGTTGTCGTGCGCCCGGAGCGCACATATTTTCACGCTCGAAAATATCAATAACGGATCACTTGAGATATGTACATTTTCTGCCCACGTTTCATAGCCGACTGAATCACACGGGGCTTAAATCTGGGCTCGCAGAGGTAGATCAAAACAGTGCTCTGTTCGTCATTCATCTTGTCCGCATGAAATTGACAGCTCCGGTGATTCTACAATATAAACGCCAGTTCTGTCTTCAATGCGCACCAGGGTGTAGAATATCTACTCGATTTTCAACTAACCATTTGGAGAGAGTAACAACATTCACTTGAGAGTGAAAGATCGAACCGGAATATCATACTAGATGTGGTCTTCTCGATAACGCATCTCTGCAGGCGGTCGACCCCGTCGGATGTAAGCACTGCATGCAACTCGTCGGATGCAGGGGGTCAGTTTCTTTGTATTTTGTCCATGGATTCGGTGTAGACTTTGTGGATTCGATTACTCTTACAATATACATATATATTAAGCCACAGACTTTACAATAAATTTGGGGATCAGTCATAGTATAGCCAACAAATACGGGAGTATATTTGCAGGTGCACAGAACGGTGGTACAATACCGTTCCGAACTGCCCATTGTGCCGACAACCTTGGTCCGATGAGAATGCGGTGAGTGGATAGAATTCATTTTCAAAGCCGTCTTTACTAGGCAACATGATATAGAACGAACTCCACTGTCTCGAACGATCGAGAAGAAGGAATTCGCATTCGGAACTGCACTATGCTCAGCGAAACTAAGCGTGTCTAAGTTCGAGTCCCGTCCGAACACTTCTCTCTTCATAGAAAACATGGTTTCTCTCATCGTCTGGCCAGTTACAGACTATGGAGACAGTTTCTCACCTAGACGCGCGGCTAAGACGAGTGGTTCGCCGATAAGTATTTATGAAGGAAAGGTAGAATCATGCCATGCTCAGGTGGAGCCGATCCATACCATCCGCGAGAACAGCGCGGCGGGGCCCTCTCGGTGAGGACTCAGAAGTTGGCCCCAAAAGAAGTGATCATTGCTATCTATTATATTTAATTCTTATTCGATCCTTTTCGGGATGAATTTTGTATTCTGTTCTCTTTTTGGCTTCCGGTGTCCTTTTGATCACGTTGTCTTTTTGTCGGAATGCAGTAGAGAGACATCAGGTTTGCCAAAGTATTCGCAATTCAACAGTGTGAAACATAGTGAGATTTATTCCGTATGTTAATGACTAGTATTATGCGTTTTGCCTAACCCGATTCTACGTATTCTCATATTAGCGAGAAATTTAGTTATTATATACGTACGAACGGAATTATGATAGGAAATGTTGGGACGACAACTCTTAATAAACCATTTCCAGTTTGAACGCTTATGATAAAGGGCATTCAAATAGTTGTATCCCGCTATTTCTTTAACATGAATCCCCCAGTGGCCGCTTTACACCTCCAGATTCTCTTTGGCCGCAGAGAACGGCCACCAACATGAGATGTTTTATCCAGTAACATGTTCCTCAGAAACTTGTTCAACAAGTTATCCCAATTATCCCCGATCCCCGTATGCCATAGAGGGAGAGTAGTTGGTGGGAGAGCGAGAGGTCAACCTGATACGACGGAGGGCTCTCTGCTGGGTCGCAATCAATGTCTAATGGAAGGAGATAAGGGGGTATCCCTTATCTTCTTCCATTCCGAACCTTGCCTCGCTGTTTCATTAACTGTTGCAACGGATCCTGGCCAAATGAGTCCAAAATACTATTAGCTTAAACCAAATGTTGTGCAGCGGTGCCAGTTTACGATCACCAAGTCAGTGTGACTAATACCAATCGTCGCCCGCACACCACTTGCACCGCCGAGTCGAAAGGCGGATACTTTGTTCGAGTTTTCTTCTATATTGATGCTTCTTTCGCAATGCATGAGTATTGGGCACCTAAATAATGACCTTTTGGTATATCAGTCGTCTATTTGCTAAGAAATGCCGACATCGTACTGTCCTTTTAATGTTTATGCGGCCGTTTTAGTGAAAAGCACCTCTGGGCAACCGCGAATCCTTATTGCGAAATACATTATATGTAAAATATAAATGCTTCACTTGCCTATGATGATATTAACAATGGTTTACACGTTTACACGTTGAATTCTATATGCATAAAACGTTCAGAATAACGCCTCGCCATCAACCGCAATTACTTTCTTGCTGATCGCAATATTAAAAAATCTCAATTTCAGGTCAGAACAAGAGTGGATCTGGTCACTATCATGGATCGCTGCGCGCAAAAGCGCCGAATAAATGATGCCACTTCTTCAGAGTTTGTCTTGCATTGATTTATTTGTTTACGATATATGCGATATGGTGAGATTTACAGGGCAATTCAAGAAGGATGCACATCGAGGAAGAAAGCGATAGTGGAACACCAGGATGGTGAGCAAATAACGGAATCGAGCGCGCCGAACACGTCGGCAAGAACACATGTAAGCTTCTCTTTAAACGTGGCGATTAAAAATGTCCTTGAAATTGGTTTTCACTATTTATTTACAGGAACCCGTCGACCGTGATTTGGAAATATTTCTGACCGTTTCTCCTCTTAGCGCAACGGTCACCAAAGACGATGTGAGCTTGTTCAAGTGTTCTTCAGTGTTACTTTTCCATTACAGCTCAACTTCGTATTTCGTGACTACGAGTCTTCGGAAAAGAAGCTGGGAATCGTTCTTGAAGACGGAGCGGCCACTATCGTACGACTGCATTTGTTCATTGGGTAATTGCAATGTTTGAGCGCTTCGAGTCTGCGGCGGAGGCGAAGAGGGCACTGGACGAGCTCAAGAACGGGTCGCACGCATGTTCAATGATCAGAAGCCATGCTCTCGGGTACACGTCAACTGTACTACAAGGACGCTTGCGCAATGCTCATCTTCAGGAATACACATTTCGAAAGATGTAGCTTTCATAAGTATTCCGTTGAGCTGAATATTCCTGCAGGTACTACATGTCTATTTATTTCACTGGAAGCGACATATCCATGGAAAGGCTACACAGTCACTTCGCTCGTTATGGAGAAATCCACAAGATCAATCAATCCAAAAACAAGTGGAAAGCGTGAATGGATAAAATCTGGCCAAAATAATATACCTATTATAGTGTTATATTTTTCTCAAGACTGAGTGCTACCAAACGTGCAAAGCGTGATCAGCGCATTACGGTTGGAGTATTTTTATTCCAGAAATACCGATCCCAATTACAGTTGCTGGATGGACGGCGAATCATCTGCGGCAATCCATTCAAGGCCATGATGTGCACTCCAAAATCGGAAAGGCAAAAGTCTTCAATCACATTTTTGAAAATCTAGATCTTGTCAGTGATAACCCATCTTCATCTTCTCCGCGTTCAAATTCTCCGCTTCCGTCCGGGAGCGCAATTCTCGCCGACAGCTACAGGCACTCTCAATTCGCATCAGCTGGGGAAGAATCAAATGTCCAAGTTGTACCTTCGTCTTTTTCTTCACGACTCGAAAGGTAATTTGGCTCAATTTTCAGATTTTGCAATAAGAATAATATCAGGGAAACTCGCTCAGCTTTGCCTCCTTGCTCAAACAGAGGAAGTCCTGCGCAAAACACGGTTAACGAGCAGACGGATTCTAACGATCTCTCACCTTCCTCTCCGGCTGAAATGGGCGAAGATCCTATCAAGATTCTTTCAAGAAAGCTGTTTGTTAAAATTAATTACTACGCATATCCTAAATCATCGCAGAGAACAAACCGAGCGTCTCGTGTCAGAGATGGAAAAGCGCCAGGAAAGAGAAGCCAGGGAAAACGAACGAAACATTTTCGCTCTCGAGGAGCAAAGTCGGTGAGCCAGCTCAAAGCGTTGATTCGTTTCACCACTGATGGTGCTTTCAGGAGCATGCAGGATTCGCTTCGCCGGATTATATCTCTTGAAGAACAAAATCAGTGAGCTCAATCAGAGTGTCGATTTTGCAAAAAAATGTTCTTAAAGGCTCCTCCGGCGCAATGCACGCGCTGCAATCACAGATCTCGAAACGCGATTGGACGCCGCTATCAGGTTATCCATTTGAGCTACACATGAACCTTAGGAAAAAAAAAACACATATTCGGCCTGATTTTGTTTATTTTTAAAATATGAACATTTTCAGTTTTTAGCAAGTTAGAAGATATCAGCAGATATCAGCGAAATATACAGAATGCGCGCTTCCAAGTGGTATGCAAGGGGGCGTGTAGCTGGTGTAAATGTAACGCGAAAATGAACAGCTTGTGTACGCCAGCAATACGATTTAACTTTTGCAGAGAAAACGAGCGTCTCGCGTTAGAGTTGGGTTTGCGACAGGTTAGAGAAGCCTCGGAAAACGAGCGACGCTTTGCCGGTCTCGAAGAGCAAAATCGGTGAGCCAACTCACAGTACTATTGAACAAAGAAGCTCTTCTTACAGGAGACTGCAGGCTGCAGTTGATCGGATCTCCTCTTTCGATCGAGAAGAACAAAATCGGTTAGGGGGGGGGGGGGGGGGGGGGGGGGGGGGGGGGGGGGGGGGGGGGGGGGGGGGGGGGGGGGGGGGGGGGGGGGGGTGGCGGCAGTTTATCGGAGCTCCCCTTTCGATCGCGAAGAACAAAATCGGTTATCCCCCCCCCCCACTCCGGTCTCGATTTTCATAACAAGAATTTTTCTTGAAGGCGCCTGGATACGGCAGATACGAACGCAGACGCCCTTGGCGATATCGACTCTCGATTGGACGGCGGGAATAGGTTAGCTAATTCAACTTTATGGAACCTCGGATATAGGATATAAATGTGAAATGCCAAAATGTTTTATCTCTGTCTCCGACGACGGAGACGAGGGTGACGACGACCCAATGCAGGAATCTGAGTAATGGCCTTATGGGACAGAGACCACAACATTGTGACGTGAAGATTATCGACGATTTAAACGCGTCTCTCTCGAGCCGCGTACGGAAAAGTGTATTAGAAGGATTTGGATCGCCGGTATTGTCCAGGAAAAGGACGATCACACCGCTGTGGTTCTTGGTAATAATGGAGCCCTAAAATTTTACATTGTTAGGGAGTAATTTAAGCTATAAATATATCAGTTTGGGTACTAATGGGCCGCGATGTTCTGGACTTCGATGACTATATAAAATGCGAGCGTGTCTGCCTGTGTGTGTCTGTCAGTGACGAAACTTCTCCTAGAGGCTCGGGTCCTTGTCTTCCCCCCAACCCCCCTTAGTCGACCTCGGGAAGACGATTCCGCATATTCCGGAAGTCTCTTAATTCTGGAAAAGCCTACTTTACTTATTTTACGGAATCGCTCGAATCCCACCCATTTTGCAGCCATTTGACTTGGAATGAAGTCGAAGGATTGCCAATGTGTAAATATTTTTGGAGTTTGATGGGTCAATGTTTTAACTTCGGTGGGTCAGATTTATCATTGTATGTGACATGCTCCAAATCATTCGGGGAGTTCTATCGCCCAATGGTGATAGCTACGAACATTAGAAATAGCCGCCAGCGCAGCCAGCGATGGGTCCCTTTTAGCCGCGAGCGCTAGAATTACCCGCTAGAGCCACAAGTAGCCGCAAGCGCAGCGAGCGGTGGATACTACTATCCACAATGGCGTGGAATTGCCGCGAGCGCGTCGAGCGGTAGATCCTGCTTGCCGCAAGGGCAGCGAAGTGAGGAAGGCGCATAAAACGATGGGAAAAGAGAATGGGCCCGTGGAGGGGTAGTGGAAGGAGAAGCGGGGATGGAAAGGACAAAAAAGCAGAATCACTTTTGAAAATGTTGAAGGAGGCAAGGGGTGAGGAGAGGAGGTGAGAAAGCGGACAATCTAACGTATTATTTTTTCGTTGTAATGGAATTTTTAAAATTGGATTAAAACAATACATGCTAGGTGGACCTGATCAGCAACCGAAGTAGGGAAGACTGTGGCTCACCTGGACAATGAGCGTTGAGGACAATAGATGCGGAACTTTTGTCGCCAGATTTTAAAGATGAATCTTTTGGATCACAATTCGAACATGCCGAGAATCGATCGAGAAGGAAAACACAATAAGTTTTGATATGCAGAAGGAATTTTTATTTTTCTTAGGACGTTTGCTCACCTGGACACTCCTCGAGATGTTTCGAATACGACGACGAACAGAAGACGACCAAGATGGGGTTCTCCGCCACCGGTTAGCATTCAATAACCAATCACTTATCATCAAATACAATTAGAATGGTTTCTGCTTGAGCAGACGTTAGAAGAGACATTCAGCAATCGATATACGTTGTATCTATGTCAAAATGACAAACAAAGGCCAAACATAGACCAGCCCCAGCCATACGAGGTCATTTTTAAATGATTGATCTAGGACGAGGACGAGGTCGAGGATGACTCCGCACCCGACGAGGAGATGTTCAATGCCATGCGAGAGTCTGCGGCACTCAATGGAATCAAGACAGCCGAGTACGGAGAGTGCACAATCTGCTCCGAAGCAGAGGTAAGCATTATTTTATAGCGATGGCCTTGACTTCGAATCTAAGGCGTGAAACTCTATTCATTCTTTCTGACCAAAAACACGAGACCACACACCCAAAAGGGAGAGGATTGCCGAAGTAGAATGCTACATACATTTGGCCCGCATATCTTGAATCTATGCAGGTGTTAAACCCCGTCGGCTGCCTGCGTTGCCGCCAGCTCGTCGGATGTGCCCCGTCAGTTTATTTCTATTTTTTATGCTCCAAAGGCTGCTTCCTTGACTTCGAACATAGATTCAAATCTGATTAACTAGTTGGTTTTGAAGGTCTTTTAACGGTCGTCCCTATGTATTGCAGAGAACCCGAGACCTTCTAATTCCCACACCCGGACAACCTAAATGACGGACTGCACGCGTTTTTGATCTACCTCCTCGAGCCCCGTTTCATGACCAGTGTGATTGGCCATGTATCTGGGGCTCGAGGAGGTGAATCAAAAGCTCGCGCAGTCCGTCATTGGGGTTGTCCGGGCTTAGATATTGTACTATGCCGGAAAGCATGATCTTTTAACGACGTTTTAAACAAATGAACACAGGACATCATATACGGAACGTTCGTTTGGAGGAGTTGATTTGGCATAGCATTCTGGTCGTAAATGGGAAACTTTGCAGTTGCGTGCAGCGGTGGTATGAATCCGTGAGGCGAGACGCCACTCGCGAACCCGACGACCGCACACCAGAGTGCCCGCTATGTCGCGCCCGGTGGAACAGTAAACCAGAAGTACGTTGAACGAAGACAGTTTCAAACCAGTACTATTATATTACTCCAACATGACATGAACTTCATTGTCTCTATTTTCAATTTCACAACATTGCCAAAATTCGATTGGAATATTACCTTTTATATGTAGTAACCTTTTGTCGTCGAACGAATCCTGTCGCCGTAGCACACAAATTAGGAGCAAAAGCGCATTACCCCATTCTTCTCGTCAACCCGGCGCATTTATGTGCCGCTGCATCAGGGGTCTTGGGATCACAATTCGCTACTACCTGCGATAGGATCTAAGCGTGGCTAATATTCCGGGACGCATTTTTTTTCTTCTAAAAAGAATCATTTCTTTCGCAGGTGGAGGATATGCAGAAAATGAACGAGCGCAACGCGGCCCTGCCTCCCTCCGATAACTGAGAAGTAAGCGCCAATATGAATGCAAATTGAAAAAAAACAATGCCTAGTACAGAATCGTTGTCAATTCGTCTTTTCTGATTTCTTTTCCCTGCAATGTTTGGTCTATCCTCTGTTATACTTCCGATATCCTACTAATTTTTTCCATAAGCACAGTACAGAAGCATCAGAATTTGCTAATATCCATATTGCTACTACGTTCGAGAGTGTGAGATGTTTGGCAGTCTTTCGAATATGCAAATATTGTATTGCCATTATAGATATTATCCGATACGTCAAGGTTAAGTTCGCGTAGTCAGATAAGATGCGTTTCAGTTTTCCTCGTCATCATAATAAAGCTGCATACACGAACAGAAAAACAACATCAATTGTTCCAAGTGGCTGCTGAACCACGTACTTTGGTGGCAGAGAACTGCCTCCAACTTCAGAAGCTTTTTTTCTAATGGCACGTTCCTCAGAAGACTTGTTCAAAAAGATAAGTCGAACAATAACCCCGATCCCACGAATACCAGAGTGAAAGTAGCAGGTGGGAGAGCGAGCGGTCAGCCTTATTCGACGGAGGGTTGGGTCTCTGCTGGGTCGCAGCCATAGACCGATAATCCTCTATCACCTTCTTTTACGTATCGAATTATGCCTTCAAATCCTACTTTCCAGTTGTTAGAGAGTCCATTAGTAGACTGGGTGAAAGGTTGGTACTTTCCAACTGAATACCGCACATTTCCAACAACATGAAATTTATTTATGCTTCACCATTTTCAGATATAATGGAAAGTTTTGTAAAACACTTCGAAATTGAATCTTTTTAAAAGTTATTATCAAATTCGTGTCCAAGGTTGTGAATTACATTGCTTTTATAGTGTTTCAGTTTACGATCAGCACATAGGTTCGGTTTTGTAGCGAGTCGGTTTACGATCAGCTCGCGTGACATATACCAAACATCGCCCACACCATTTTCGAGAGAATGGAATCTATTCCGATTCTGTTTTCACTCTATATGGACGATTGTTTCTTTATTCGTGAGGATCGGGGTTCTATCCATTTTCTTACTATCGCTATACCATGCAAGCATGCTAATAGCGAGAATAATGTCTTCCGCAAAATCATATTTCAAATTGTTTTAACCTCAAAATTAGTTCCCTCCGCACCATCCGTAGTTTATTTAAAATAATTATTGCGAAACGATAAGTTGTGCATTCTTGCAAGTGACATATTTATAAAAGCTTTCTAGTATACATGCTGATATAGTCTGAATATCTTTCTCCTTGAATATTTCCACTGGTTTGTGTAATTGTGCTCACAACTTAATTACTCGCCACAACGCTCTTGCTTGAACTCTACATTACAAACCCAAATGTTTTCAGGTTGCTAAAGTCGTCGGCGAAAATCATGGAACGCCGCGCTCCCAGACGCCACAGCAATGAAGCAACTACTTCAAAGTACATACGGCTTGAATTAATTTATTATTTATTCCAAATCGCGTTTATCAGGGACAACAGTAACACGGTGACGAACAAGAGGAGAAAGGAAGAAACGAGGGAGACCGATCTCGCAAATTATTATCGGGCAGAGCCAGAAGTCGAGAACGATTTGCGAATTTTCGTGATTATATCACAACTCAGTCCGACGATCACCATAGACAATGTGAGTTTGAGTGTTATTCACGAGAAAACTATTTTACTTACCCCAGCCAATCCAAATAAAACATATACCAATCGAAGCTGCTTGAAAAACTGTCCCAGGAAATGTAGATCATTTTTCCTAAACGATTTCCCCTAGGCCAAGAAAAATGTAACAAAACCTCTTTTCTCGGGCGGACCCAGAATCACCCTGAAAAACCAACGTTTTTATGATATTTTCGCCCGCAAGGGAAGTTGTTTAGGTAAAAGGAACGACACTGTCTTGTACAGTTTTTTAAGCTGATTCAAATGGTATAGGTCTCGTTCGGAATAGCCGGGGTTTATAGACAAAGTTCCCCTGGCAGTACCAAGTTTGTCATTACAGATCAAGCTCGCATTAAACGCGTATGCAAATTCGGAAACGAAGCCCTGTATCCAGCTGGCCGAAGGAGTAGCCACTATCGTTAGCTGGCATCCATTAAAAGAATAATCGCTTTCTTTGAGCGCTTCGAGAGCTTCAGGGAGGCACTGTGGGTAGAAAAGTGTCTTAAAACCGAGAAGGAATCGCTCTTGGCGACGAGGAGGATGATTACGATGTACGACGACATCTTCGAAGACCACGCTCTCGGGGACGAATACGAAATACGCCTTCAAAGTATACCTGAAGCGGACCTCCACAACTACCGATTTCACATGACGTAACAATCAATTTGAAATAGGCCTCACATTCTTGCAGGTATTATATCATGATCCTAAATGTTGGACGCGACGTTACTGTTGAGATGCTATATACTCGCTTTGCGCCCTATGGAGGGATCTACAAGATCTTTCACAATTATTGGAGAACGTGAGAGCTTCGTTTTAAAGATGAAGGAAAAGTGCAATTATAGTACAATTTTCTTTACAACACTGAAAGCTGCCATACGTGCATCTGATGATCCAAGCAATACGGTCGGCTTTTTTTTTACTGATTCAGTGCTCCAATTGCAGATGCTGGCTGGCAAACGTGTCATGATTACTCATCCCTACAGGGCCAGAATGTTCATGTCAAAGCCACCGAAAAGGTTAGCAATAACACAGAGAATAAAACAACTTCGCTTTAAGGGACAGTTCGATGGGAGAATACGAACTCAAAAGGATGTGGCAAAGATGGAACTCCCTCGCACCAGGTAAAAATATATTAATCCAAAGAAAGTAAATCATCCATGCAAAGAGGATATCTCATAGGCAAGTTCTCTCGGAAAATAAATCATTTACAGTGCCTGTTTCGCCTGTCGTGGAAGAGTCACCTCCTTCTGAGCGGTCGGAAAGGTAAGAGGGCCTTATCACATGTTATGAATGCTGTTATTAACAGTGGCAGTCTCTCTCCTTGCTCTCCGCGGAACAGTCCGCTCCCATCAGGGAGTGCAATTCACGCAGACAATATCGAGCAGTTATCACCAGCCGATGAAGAAGAATCTGCTCACAGACTTCGAGCTTCGTCCTCTTCTCAGCGACCGGAAAGGTGATGCGTCTCTAATTACAACTTTTGTAATTTATGGATATTAGCAGGGACATCATCTCTGCCTCTTCTCGTCGCTCAGGCAGTCCAATTCCTTCTGGAAGCATGCCTCACGACAATGGCGACGTGGATATGTTTGGGCACCCTCCCTTCTCTCCGATCGAAGTCGATGAGGATCCAACCAAAACAAGACTGTTCGTCAAGAAGAAATATCAATCATTCAGTGCTTATTGCAGCGAACTGAACGAACGTCTTGTAGAAGAGATGGGAAAGCGCCAGGAAAGTGAAGCCAGGGAAAACGACCGACGCTTTTCCGCACTCGAGGAACAAAATCGGTGAGCATGTTTAGACGGCTCGTTAAGAATGGTTCTTATAGGAGCCTGCAAGCTACGATTGATCGGAACGTCGCTGCCATCGCCGATCTCAACAGTCGATTGAACGCCGCGAATGGGTTAGTGGATTGAACATGATATCAAAATGAGTAAGGGCGATCTTAATCACCCTCGATAATTCATGATATTGCTTCTTCTCTCAGAGAGCGTCATCTCCGATCTCGTTATTCTGATGACCCGAGTGCAGACTCTGATTCCGAAATCACCCGCGCACTGGAGGAATTCAGTCAATGGGACCCGGCGTTAGTTTTTTTGGCAGAGATAGTGTGTGAGAGGAAGCGCAAATGATTTGAAGAAAAAAAAGTTTAAATTCAGATCTGGTATTCCATTAGACGACATCTTACTAGCGGGGGCTGCACAACTGAACTCCTCGTAAGCATACTTGCAGAGCAGAAAAATCCCCTTACCCATGATGAAATTTCAAAGTTCTCGAAGGGAGAGGAAAGTGAGCATGTCGTAGCGATGTTCCGTTAGTGCGCTCAAACGCGGTAAAAGCTGCTGGAATGCGCTGGAAAATTGAGCTGTAAATCGTTTTTATGGACACAAATAATATTTCTCCTTTTCAGGACGTCTTCTTCTTCTCGATCGACCCGAAATGTTCGGAATTCGACATCGAGCAGAAGAGGAAGAAGAGCGCAGCCTCTTTCGAGAACGAATTCGGATAACAACGAAGAGACGTACAGTGCCATGCGAGTGTCTGCGGCCCTCACCGGACGCACGACTACTATGTATGGACCGTGCAACATCTGCTCCGAAGAACAGGTTAGTGTTATGCCATATTGATTTCACACCAATCATGACTAGACGTGCAACTCTCTTCAGTTTATAACCTGACATACGCCAAGACTTTATTAGCTGCGTTCTCCTCATGCTTTGTAGGTGGTCAATCCCGTAGGATGCTTGATGTGCCGACAGCTCGTTGGATGTGAACCGTCAGTTTATTATTACACATTTTGACATTTTAAACATTTGAAAACTTTACGCCGTCATGCGTTCAATTTGCCTAGCTTTAGAATTTACACCTCGATTCTACAGGAATTTACCAGAAATTTTAAAACGATATTACTGTTTTATTGGGATGAGAATGCTTGTGCCTGGACGTTTGGTGTTAACAAATTTGACTGTTCAAGCTTGGTCATGAAATACGGAATCTAATTGCAGATGTGTAGATCGATGGAACGAATCCGCGAGGAGAGATGCAACCGGCCAGATTCCGTCGTGCCCAATGTGCCGTCACGTGTGGAGTCACGCAAGACCTGCTGTACGTTCGCATACTTTGGTAGCTCAATTACTGCACTTTGCGGAAAAAACGCTCTTCATAGTCTCTGACAGAAGACGCGATTATCATGCTTTTAAAGAAGGTCTGACAGTCATTTTCGAATTTGAGATTTTGTGTGGATCAGAATCTCCTCTTCAAGACGAACAATTAGATACATTTCTTGCTGCTGTTGCTTTCGTGTACGCTGAGATACGATCTCTCACATTTGAGCGCACTGGATACGAAAGCATCTAGCAATTCAGTGAGCGACCAATTATGCATCATGCTCGATGATAATCGGTCGGCAGGTGGCCAGACTACGCTTTGCAATTTACTTGAAAACAGAGTCTGGCTAAAATAGCTTGATATAAGGACTTCCGTTTTCGAAATCTGTTAAACCAGATGTCCGCAGCCGCGTCCAGCTACCAAAACTGATAAGGCATAGTTTAAAACACACGGTATCTACATAGTCACGGTATCTAAATCCATGGAATTGAAGTTGCTGCTAGACCTTCTTTTTTGGGAATAGAGAAACGGTACGAAATAAACGGGACTGTTCGTGCACTAATATTTTCGCGGCTAGCTTTCTTATGTCAATGTACCTTTCTGAAGTAAAAGATAGAATGATATCTTTTCCGCAGGTGGAAGCAATGGAGAATATCACCCAGAGCAATGCGGCCCTGCCCCTTCGCCGTGGACTGAGAAGCAGGCACCAAGAGGATAATTCATAAGAAATCCTTTCAATTCATGTACAATCCAAATTCTCCGCATACTGTCCTACAATTCTGTTGGGTGGATCCTCTTCAATTAGCCTCACCCTCTTGAATCGTTTTGTTTTTCTTCGAACACGGTTTAGATTAGCTGAATCGCCCAACTATCCATAAATCAACAATGTGCAAGAGAATGAGATCTCTTTCGCCGCATGAGCATGACCACTTTTAATGAAATACGTTGTGAAGAGCTCAATTCTACTCATTCTGTTGGTTTTGATTCCCAGTTATTCTTGTTCTGCTAATACGCCTGTTTATTCGAACGGAATAAAAAACTGTTCGCCAAGGTAGTCCTGGAGGTCGTCGAGGAGGTCGTAGCCGAGATGGTCGGAGACTATTGGAAGCTTGCTCCTAGACATAAATGATGATGCTGACTTTAATGGTGAGGTCGACGGCCGTCGCCGAGGTGGTCCTGGAGGTCGTCGCGGAGGTCGTAGCCGAGATGGTAGGAGACTGTTGGAAGCATGCTCCTAGACATAAATGATGCTGCTGACTTTAATGGTGAAGTCGACGGCCGTCGCCGAGGTGGTCCTATCCCGCTATTTTTCTTTGTCACCCTTGTCCGTGTTATACAGAGGACACTTCTCCTCCCCCTCTCCCTTCTTCCTCTCCTCTCCGTTGATAGTGTACCACTACTACGCTTCGGCGACTGGCCATAACCATTTAACTATTATACTGTTTTAAACGTTTTTTTTAAAGTTTGCTATGAACTAGGCAATGCGAACACCCTCTGAGACTAATTTGGGGATAATTACTCATTCCGTTTCGTTGTTTTTCCAAAAACAATTGACTTCCTCGGGGCATTATATGCACATTGGTATCTAGAGTTCATTACAATTCGAAGGAAAGCTCCTGTGTAACTAAATGACGAAATAAAAGTACCCTATTCGTGCTCGGTGCAGGGGAAGCTATTCGGGTGCTCGTCGGGGAGGCCTCTCCTCCCCCTTCTGCACCCAGTGCAGACTGCACCCACGAGGTGCTCGGGAACGGGAAAAGCCGAGGAGGGAGGAAAGAGAAGCATTCACGGAACTCCACTTCCGATTCTCACAATCTACTTACCAAATCAGGAATGGCTGCCATGCACACATCGGTGTGACTTAATTAGCAATGATAATTTGGTGATATCGGAACCCGATTCCTTTCTCTTACACTAGACTATACTGTTTGCTGAACATTACTGGTTGAACTCATTCTGATTCGTTATCTGGTACTCCTATCGGGATCTGGCTGAAATCCTCTTTGAATACGGCGGCATAGTCTCTCTCGCTCCAACAGAGAGCGAGAGCAGATTGGAGAGGGAGGCCGTAACCTTGACTCCCCTCCTTCCCCCGACCCTCTGATTCTCCCTCACTCTCCCTCCCCGCTGCACTCTTTCTCTCTCTCCCTTGTCTGCTCTCTCTAAGGGACGCCGATCCCTCGCTGCCGGAGTGGCTATTCTCGTCTCGGGAGAGGAGAATGGAAGGGGAAGAGTGATGGGGAGAGGCGAGAACATCCAGTGAGAGAGACGGAAGAGAAGCAGAGACACAAGTGTTCAGTCTTTTACTTCCGCATTCTACCATGCTTCTTATGAGTAGAGATCAGTGTCAAATTTGTGGCATGTACCATACAGACCCTTGGATTCAATGCCTTCTATTATAACTTCCAAACTCTGGACAAAATCATTTTGGATCTCGACGGTATAGTAACTGATGATTGGTCTATTGTTGATGTATGACCGTGCGTTATGGTAAAAATCGGCCATCAATTATCTTTAAATTGCCACATCACACTAGTCCGTAATTTCGAATTCGCGCTCTTCCTGTGATGGTGATAGCGCAGACAGCAGAGCAACAGAGACTCGGAGTATAATTTTTAAACAAGAAAGCGCACCAAACGAGATATTTTTTTACATCTGTTGTATAGTTGTGGCGATGTCCTTTAAATCAAACTCTGTGACGAGGCCCTGTTTTGGTAAACGTTTGTCATTTGTACTATTACTATGCATGAGTTCTATTTGTTCCGGCGGATAATCGAACGCTAATTACACAATTGGAGTCCTGTTCAAACCTGCGTCAGTGCTATAAAATGACTGTTCAGATGATTCAAAACATTCTTCCCACGTCGGAGACCAGCAGCCATGTTCACAGTCCTCCGCATCCTGGCCGTATCGGCTCTCTTCTTCGCTGTCTCCTACGAAGGTGACGATCTTCTGCTGAGGGCACGACGACAGGCGATCGGATCCACTGCGACTAGTTCGCGAACGACACCAGGTAATTTAATGCCTAGTGAATATTTTTGGTAGTAGTATGCGTTTGGATCTTAAATTATTTCGATGACTCCATTTCAGGACGGATTTCTATTGTATCCGCTCTCTCACAATTCTCGATGACACGAACGGCTCCTGTATCGAGTATGTTGTAAATTGTGTTCGGATTGCGACCGAAAATTTATATGTTGTGCCGTAAAGTATGCTTTTTACGGGATAAGTCCCTTCTACGCAATGATTTTATATCAGCAGGGGCCGCGTCATCCACTTCCATAAAACCCTCGACGACAAGACCGACCCCACTATCAAGTATGTTATAAATCGTGCCAATTCGACCAGAAAAAAATTTACTCTCTTAAACGGGAAAATGATACGAAGAGCATTTTTTAAATTTCAGCATCCATTTCTACGCAACCGAAGACCACAATGCGGACGATACCGACGAGTACGTTATCATATCACTTTGTGAATGGAACGATGTTCGTTTTAGGACCATCCAAGCTTTCATCTACCACTGCTAAAGCGACGACCATAATTACTGCAAAACCCTCGACGACCCCCTCCACTACGAGAGCAACTACCACGACAGGTGTGATTTCGCAGTACAACAACAAAAAAGGAATTAACACAGCATCTCCGGTAAAGTGAAGGAACCTCTGGTGAACCCCGGTAAAAAAAGTCATGCCGTCCGGACCAGTGGTGATTTTCGTAACATGGCCGGGTCCCAAAGGAACAATTTGAGCCATTGTTCATTTTGCTACCTCACCCCTGTAGAGAG